>VZTF01009811.1:32000-162906 GCA_013397755.1 Cnemophilus loriae | reverse complement strand
CTCCCCTCCCCTCCCCTCCCCTCCAACACTAAAGGATTTGAAGGCCACATTTGCTCTCTGTCTCCACGCCTTAATTTTAGAACTGGTCCCTTGCATTTTCCATTCCCCTCACGAATCCCTGGCTCTGTTGCCTTCTGCATTCCCTGCACTCGAGCAAACTCCGCTCATTTATCTGCAACTTGCTGAAAAAACCCATTTTTTTCCCCCCACTGCAAAAAGCTGTTGTCAAAAACTTCAAACCATCTCATCCATCAAGGACCGTGTGCAGGGGACGAGTGTGTGACACGTCCAGCTGACAGATCCGTGCTCCTGCTGGGGTAGCTCCAAGGTTAGCTGGGCTCCTTGGGGTTTGTCTGGGCCAATATTGAGCACAGACACAAACCACACGCTCCCCCAGGGCACTTCCACACTTCCCTTTTTCTTAATTTGGGGAGCTAAATTATGGGCACAGCAAAAATGCTTTGGTAGCTGTGAAAAAAAAAAAAAAAAGGCCATTTCACCAGTTTCACCAGAGCTCTTGCCCTGAAGCAACTTTGAAACCTTCAGCCTGGGATTTGTGAGGGAAATGGGTTCCTTCTGACAGCCCAGTCCATGTCTCAATACCTTCTCCTCACTCCATTTGTTGTACAAATTTATTTCTCCCCACCAAGGAAGGTTGAAGCAGCTGGGCACTCTTTGCTTTCCTGTTTTGGCGTGTTCTGCTGGCTCATCTGAGAGCTAAATCATTGCATTTCGGAGCCAGCTTTGCCTGTGAGAGTCTAAATGCCTCTATTTTGAGAGGCAAATCTGTTGGCGAGAGGAGGGGACACCACATTTCCAATGGGCTGTTCTGCCTGGAAAGCCAAGAGGTGAAACCAGAATTCATTCCCAAAGCTGCCTCTGGTTTGTCAGGCTGCTTTGGCCAAGCCCCTTCCCCTCCTGGCATCTCCTGGGATGCTGATGCTCCACTCTGGCACACGGGGAGGGATCTGCTGGTGAAGGTCTGAGGGGACTGGGAGCCAGCACAGCCTCGAGCACGGAGCTCTCACGTGGCAGATTTAGCATCTTGCACGGCCTTGTCCCATCTGTGCCTACAGCTGGGGCCTGGAGGAGCTGGAATGGATTTCCCTGCAGAGCTGTGGCTCTTCTTGGAAGAAGCAGGAGCAGAGAATGGTGGTTGTGGCAGCTGGAGAGGTTAATACCCACAAATCTCCCTTAAATCTGCTGTCCTGCTTCCTAGAGGAGAGAACTTAAAGGCTGCCCCATCCCTGGCAGTGTCCAAGGCCAGGTTGGACGGGGCTTGGAGCAGCCTGGGATAGTGGGAGGTGTCCCTGCCCATGGCAGGGATTGGAACTGGATGAGCTTTAGGGTCCCTTTCAACCCAAACCATTCTGGGATTCCATATCAAAATTACAATGATGCGCACACCTCCCTGAGCTTTGTGGGTGGCACCTCAAAAATTAGGATGTGCCCAAATCCCCTTGGAAAGAAAATGAACTCTGCCCCAGCTCAAAGCAGCCCATTCTGCCGTCCTGTGCCCTGACTGCTCCAGCAGAGACAGATTTCATTCCACGCTTTGCTCTGTGGCCACTTGTCGTGCCAAGAAAATGGGAGTGGTTAATTACCGGGAGAGACGGGAGCATCGGGTGGGTTTCAGGGAAGAGCTGTGTAGTTTCTAAACTCATTTAACAGCGTGGAAACACAGGCTGAATATCCTGATTTTCAGTGTCATTTTGAGCAATTTGCAGAGCGCAGTTTGCTCCTTCAAGGCACTGAGCCCTTTTTAAAGGACACAATTCCACAGTGAACAGCACAATCAGGAGATGGGCAGAACCTGAGGGAAAAGAGGCTGGGCTGGAGGGAGAAGTTGAACTTCCAGGGCTGAACTCACCAGCCGTGAGGACAGGGTGGTAAACAAGGGGGTGGCTGAGCACCCAGGATGCTCAGGAAAGGAAGGATAAGGTTTGCTGACATCTTTCCTGACTCATCTCTAACAAGACCTGCTGATCCTGCTTCCAGAAGCTGCACCCATATCTGATGCCTATAAATACAACTCCAGTACGAGGCGGGCTCCCACAGCAAATCAGGGAAAAAGCCATGTGGGAGACTTTCTCTCTTTGACTTTCTCATTTCTGAGTAATTATTTGGCCATGCTTCATTGGGACATAAGTTGTGTCTTTATTATTCCTTATTATATCTTTATTTTTAGCCCTCATCACTTTTTGGAAATCACAACAGCTGTTGTGTCCTTGTGGGGTGACCTTTACACCAAAAGCTTTGTCCAGGTCAGTCCTGTTTTCCTTGGAAAAATGTAATTCTCCATCTAATTTTGCCTCCCTCTCAGTCTCCCAATCTGTTTGTTTAAATCATAATCATTGATTTGGAAGAGGATATGTAGGCTTTTATTTAATTTTGGAATCATACCATTCTAAAAAAATTAGTAGGCTGGGACTTTTTACAATATTTTTTTTTACTCTCATTTCCTCCAGCTATTTGCTTTGAACCGGCCAGGCCTGGAGAATTTCAGCCGAAAGGTGATGAAAAATGAAAGCAGAAACGTAATACTGAAATGTTTAAATAATGTCAACTGCAGCTGTCACCAGTTGTTCTCTGGGGAAGGAGTGAGGAGAGGGGCCCTGTCAAACAACCTGACCATATTTTATGGGGTAATAGATGCATTTTGGAGACTTCTGACTACACGGAAGTTTTATCAGTTTGATTTTGGAGAACTCGTGGACGCAACAATGAATTTTATTTTAAATTAATGATTTTTTCCCAGCAAATGTGTTTATATTTTCACTTCTTCCTGCTGCAAATGTGTAACAAGTGGGAAGGAGTCTGCCGGGGGTCTTGTTCTTTCTTTGCTCTCATCCAAATTTTTGCTGCTGTTGAAACCCCTCCTACCCCGCTGAAAACGGCCTCTTTCCCCTCAAAAACATTTGCAAACATAAGGCAGTTTCACCGCAGACTGCCGAAAGAAATGAAAGCGTGCCTCACATTTCAAGAATATTTCGTTTTATTGCCCGGATCTCATTCGGCTCCAGGAAATGCAATTCCCGTGTTTGCCCTTTCCCTCACCAGCTCGCCCATGGTCCCGTCTGCAGCGTCTGCTCTGCCAATCCTCCCACCAGGGTGGCTTGCCTTCCCCCCATAAACCTCTTCCTCGGTGATTATTTATTTTCAGCGCTGACCTAAAGCTCTGTGGAAAGGATGGGAAGGTTGGACGGGCTTTGGAGCAAGGAGTGACCCCTCAGAGCGCTGCGGGAAGCAGTCTGCAGGACAGAAGCTGTTTTTTGGGAGCACCCACCCTTGCAGGCATTGCTCGCATCCATTCCAGCCCCATGAGGGAGCCCTGCTGGCAGGAAAGAGAGAGAACAGAATCAGACCCAATGGTTTTCTGGCATGAACTGATTTTGTTGCAGGAGCTGAATGCCAGGAGAGGGAGGAAAGGGCACATCGCAGCACCTTGTGCCTGCAGAGGCAAACCTGAAATATTCCCACATGATCTAGATACAAGATTCTCCTCTCCATCTGCTTCGAGAGCTGAATTGCTGCTATCCCTGATGATTTCATTCCCAAAAATGCAGTGGGCTGCTTCTGCCACAAGTCATGTGGACAGGAGAGGGCTGGGAGGAGGAGGAGGAGGGGTTTTACGTCATGAAGATAACAAAATGACGCCCGTAATGCACTGTGATTTAGTGCTCTGTCTCGTGGCCTCAATAACTTCGCTATCTTTGCACAGCATCTGCTCTGGATTCTTGAGTTTTACCCTGTTCTGTGCTGCTGCAGCAACTCAGACCTTCCCAGCCTCCCGGAGAAGTCGAGGGGTCTCATGCCTGAGGTTTACTCCACAGTTTCAATGTCCCCAAGTTATTTGCAGCATCCTCCATCTCTGGGAGGCATCTGGTGTCCTGGGGAGGGGTGGCCAGGTGGAGATTTGAGCTATAAAATCACGTCTGTGCTCTGGTATCAGCACTGAGAGCAGGAAACTGAGCCGGCTGGGGGTTTGGAGGCGTGGGAAGGAGCAGAGGGAGCAGTGAAGGGTGGCATCACCAGGATGTCATCACCAGGATGCACCAGCAATCACCAGGATGCCTGCCCTAAACTCCTGAGGTGCTTTTCTCTAGGTCTTTCTTCTGCATCTTTTGCTCAGTTTATTGCCCAGGGAAGCTCTGCCTTTCCCGGAGCCTTGCAATCCCATTCCCACCCAGGCTTAAAGCGCTGGGACCCTTCCTCCGTCTCTGCCCCAGCCACCACGGAGCACAGGAGCTGCGAAAGGATGGGTCAGGGAAATTATTTTGCTTTAAAAAACCTCATTTTATCTCAACGTTTTCTTGCAGGGAAGGATCCACAGTTGTGCCAGCAGGGAATTTCTGCTCCAGGAGAGCCAACGCTCTCAATAAACCCACTCAGCTGTGGTGATGGAGATTCAGGGCACGAACCAGCAGAACCCTTTGGTAATTCCTACAGAAATGAAGAGTGCTAGCTGGAGACCAATCCCCAGGACATTCTTTCTAGGACGGAAAAATTTCTTTGTTCTGTAGCTGGCACAGGCAGGGACATAACATTCGGTCTTGCAAATGCCAGGAGAACACCGATGGGGGGAAGGGGAGTTTTTCTCTCACCTGCATTTCAGGAACAAACCTTGAAGAGCCTGAATTCATCCCTACATAAACCAGAAATTAGTTTGAATTCTTGCAGGATATATAAATAGTTTCCCAACCGGCTTTACCGAATCCCAGGCTGGTTGAGGTTGGAAGGGGCCTCTGGAAGTCACCTGGTCCAACCCCCCTGCTCATCCAGGGCCACCCAGAGCCAGCTGCACAGAGCCATGTCCAGACATCTTCTGATCATCCCCAGGGACGGAGATTCCAGAGATTCCACATTCCCTGTGCCATTCGAGGGAAAGAGAGACTCGAGCCTTGCAGTTCACACTGAAACATCCTCAGCCCTGTCAGCTGTTTGTGGATGCAGGGCTTGACACCGCACATGTCTTTAATTCCAAAGCTGTGAAATATTGCCTCAGGTCAATTTGGAAAGCATTTTTCTTCCAGAATTTAGCCTTGAAACCCACAAATCTCATCAACAAGAAGCAGAATGAATCTTTAAAATTGAGCAGTGTGTAGGACCTGCTGCCTTAAATTCTCTTTTAACCTTTGCTGTGCTTCTGTTCTTTAAATTGCTGCTACAGCTACTTAATTTCTCTCCCCAACATTTTGGTTGTTTGTTGTTATTGAATTATTATTATTATTATTATTATTATTTTGTTTCTTTTCCTATCACAGGAATGCAGCAGCCCTGGAGATGCCATGGCCATGTCACAGGAGGAAGCAGGTTCCTACAAGGACGCTGACTTAAGGATAAGGAAACAGCTCCAGTCCAGATCCCCCCGTGGTCCTACAGGCAACTGGAAACTCCCCACAGCCACCACTGGAGATCCTCATCACGCCCCCTTAACCGTGTGTGAAACTTATGGCAGAATCAGAAAGTCACAAAAATAAAAAAAGTCTCAAAATTCTGATTCATGAGTCCCTTAAATAGTTCTTGTGGTTTGTGTTGTGTTTTTCGACGGAAGTCTTTGGGGGTTTTTCCTTATTGTCCTTGTTTTCTTATTATATTTATCATGGAAACTGAAATCACAGAATGGTTTGGGTGGGAAGGGACCTTAAAAATCATCTCATTCCACCCCCTGCCATGGGCAGGGACACCTTCCACTATCCCAGGGTGCTCCAAGCCCCGTCCAACCTGGCCTTGGACACTTCCAGGGATGGAGCAGCCACAGCTTCTCTGAGCAACCTGCTTCAGTGTCTCATCACCCTCACAGTAAAGAATTTCTTCCTAATATCTCATTTATGCATCTTTATCTTTTTAAACAAAGCATTACTGCAGTAGGTGCTTGCAGGGACATTTCTCACCTTCTTCCCAGATGCTCCCACTGCTGCCCTGGCCCCTTTTTTTGTGCCAGGAAAAGCATTCAAGCAGCCACAGGGAGTCTGATCAAAACCAAATCCACCTTAAAAAAAAATAAAAGTCCTGTCCTTTCCCCCTGCAATCTGGAGCAGTTCCCTGAACAAGGGCTGTAGTTTGAGGCCCTGTTATTGCGTTATTATTGCTGCTACAATTGCTACTTTTATTTTTCTATTAGTGTTATTATTTCTGCTATACCCACCTGGCTTTCAGCGAGGAAATCTCTGACAGTGATGTTTTTTTAAAAGCTCATATTGAGGGTACTTTTACCTCTAGAAACAGCCGACGGTTTGGGTGCAGCTCAGTGAAATTTGCAGATGAAGAAAACTCATGGCATTTTCTCCCCCATCGTGACTTTCCTCCAACAGAAAGGGCAAGTTGCTCCTAATTTTCTTTATTAGCACTGGGCTGTTGGAGTGTGTCTCTCCCTCTATCAGCTCATTGCAACACCTAGAAGAGCCAGGCTCTCCCCAGGGAAGCCAGCTCCATTTAAAATGGGAATTACAAGCATTTTGGTGCTGAAGTCAGTTGTTTGAAACCATCTGCAGTCTTGCTGCAGTGCTGCTGTATCCTAATTCCATCTGTCAAAGCCCAGGAGAGTTGAGGCGATGAGCCCGGCGTTGTGAAACAGCATCGAGCTCGGGCAGGCGAGGGAATTCCACATCCAGGAGAAAATTAGGGAATCTGAAGCTGTCACCACTGGAAATAATGCTCCCTGTTTAATGAAGGCAGGGACTGCTGAAATCCTGTGCTTAAAGATGTGAGCACAGGATTTCAGCACATCTCGAGCACATCTTTAAGCACAGGCAGAGCTGCGGAAAACGTCCTGTGTTCTGCCTTCAAAAGCCTGTCTTAGGTGTCTTCTGCAGAGCTGTGCTTCCCCCTCAGCTTAAAAGCCGGAAAATTCCCCTTGTCTTCCCCGGCACAATCTTTATTGGAATGATTGCAGCACAGTAACTCTGGCTCTGAAACCTTCTCCCTCCAATTCTCCATGCGTGAGCCAGGTTAGTGGAGGTGGGGATTTTTACTTTATTACACCTGTTCACCCTGGAATGGGCCAGCTGAGAACATTCAGATCCTGTTTAAGATTTCCTACCCTTCCAAACATCTCCCAGTTGCCTTTAACTTGGCTTCCTAAACCCTGCTAGTGGCACCTCCAAACTCCTCAGCCCCTCTGATCTCCATCCTCTTCCTCCTCTGCAAAGCACACTAAATACCCTCTTTCCCAAGTTCAGGAGGGCGGAATTATTCATGGCAGAGGGATGAACGGAGCTCTTTTCATGTGTCCCTGAAGGGATTCTGATTTTTGGTGAATGCTTATTGTTATTCATAACTCTTCTCCAGCTAGTTTGGAGAAACAGCTTCAAACCAGGGGGTTGTTTCCAAATTGTCCCTTGCTCTCCCACCCAGGGCTGGTGGTGGCAAAGTGCTTTTGGTACCAAGTGGGTGGCTGAAAGTTCAGAGAGGGAAGAAGAAAGCTGGGAAGCAAGGGAGAAACAGGGAATTATAATTTGCTTTTCACGCTGCTGCCCTTCTTTTTATGCATATGTGGACATTTGCTGGGAAAATGAGCATTCCTTGAAGGCTCCATCCTTTTGTGGGAATGTTCCCAGACAGCAAATGACAATGGATATGGACACTGTCACCCCGAAGGGCTGTCTGGAATTCAGAGGAGTGTGTGTGAAAGTGGCAAATCTCATCGAAAGTGCTTCACCTCTCCTGCTCCCCATCTCCTGCTCCTCCTCTAAGAGCAGCCATTCACCTCCACACTCTGCTTCCTCTCACTGGGAAATCTGGAGGGGGCTGTGGAGATAAGAGCACAGCTTCGGATGTGAGGATAAACATCTGGAGCCAAGGTGCAGCTCAGGCATGGCCTGGACTTCTTCAGAATCAAGGTCAACATCTGGATTTGAGTCATGTCCCGTGAAATATGGGACTTAGGCTGCAACTGTTGGATCAGGTTTATTATGCTGGATCATTTTGTGTTCAAGAAATGACTGGATTTGGCACTCAGTGCCATGGTCTGGTTGTCAAGGTGGTGATCAGTCACAGGTTGGGCTCGATGATCTCAGAAGCCTTTTCCAGCTTAAATGGTTCTGTAATTTTAAATTCAAGGAAGTTTTGCTCCTTTCTCTGCTTTCCTAAATTGCATCTTGTGAGGGACCTGGAAGAAAACTCCATGGATCACCCAAAGTAACACTTGGAGTGCTATTCCCAGGTTACAGTGGAATAATCTGCCTTCAGTGCTCTCACCTCAGCTTGGTTCTCTCAAATGCGCTTCAGGGGATTTCAGGGTTTCTCACAGAGCACTGCACAGTGCACAGTGAGATGACAACATGTAATTACCTGCTGGAAATGTGTCGCTTCCCATATTCATGGGGAACAGACAGAGCCAGGCAAGGTGGGTAACTGTGTCACTCCACCTCTCCCCCAGCATCACCTTGTCTGATGCTTTGGGAAAAAGGCACCACTTTGGCAGTGACAGGGGAAATTCTGTTTGTAAACAGTGTGCAAACCTTCAAGGGGAATGGTAATGGAGTGGGTTAAGCACTGCAGGCTCCTCGGCGGAGGACATTTATCAGGGCAAGAGCAGGCACGGAGAGACAAGCTGGGAGTTTATAAAGGAGTCACATCCAATCTCTGAGGGGAAGAGGGAGATTGCAGTTCCGTGCTTGTGTCCAGCTGGAGATCACAGGCAGAGAGCTCAGTGAACATTCCTGCAGTGCAGACTCAGGGGAAGGACGGTCCAGTGATTCGGGCATGCTCAGGGGATTGTGAATTTATTCTTCCTTCATCCTCCACGTCCTCAACTTCACTTGCATTCCCAAGCACTCTATGCAGCTGGGAAAGCAGGAGAAAAGCAAAACCTCCACGTTATCCTCCAGACTGCAGCTGAAATCCCTCCTGCAGAACCTCTTCCCTTGGTGGAGGCTGAATGATGGACAGATGGATTATTCACATGCCAGGTGCCATTTCCAGCGTGGAGAGTAAGGGAAAACCAACCCCTTCTTTTGCTTTCCCAACTGAGCTGAGCTGAGCTGATCTGGAAGCTACTGAGAGCAAATAAATATGGAGCATGGCTGTCTGTCCTTCCCACATGCTCACAGCTACTGGACTATTGCCATTACCTTAAGAAATAATTGTTATCTCCCACCTGCATAAATCAGTACTGGCCTCAGCACCAGAATGGGCCGCATCGTCTGAGCTATTTTAAGTTCTCTCGAGGAGGGAGGGGAAAAAAAGCAAAAATCAGGGAAATCCAACTTTATTTATTAGGCTACAGCACTGCCACAGGCATGGCAGTAAGATCTCCATGTGAGGAAATCCATGTCCAGGGTTAGGAACGATGGACCAAACTCTGAGGAATCTTTGTGATTCAGGACCAGCTGAGCCTGTGAAAGTCTGCTGTCCTTTGTTTTTAAATTCAGCTCCCAGATAAATCTAATGAAGTTCTTGATGCTGAGAAAGAGTGGCAGTGTAAAATGAGTATTATGATAACGAGAGAAGTGGCAGGGTACCTGTAACTGGTAACATTTACAACACCCCCTTCGAGGAACTGTGCCCTGGGATGGTTCACATCTGGTCTCTGTCAGCCCAGAAGGAATTAAGGAGGGTCAAGGAGTGATACTGCCTGCAGGATCTGTGTGTGGCTCCCTGCTTGCAAGAACAGTCCAGTGCTTAAATGCAAGGAGGAATGAGGTTGGAGACCTCAGCTGAGCCCAATGAACTTGCTGGAGCTTGAGTTTCTTTACTGCATCCAAGACTTGCAGCAACCAGTGTATCAGTCTTCATCAATTCAAAAATGAGGGAAAAAAGCATTAAAGAGTCACCCTCAAGCTAATATTTACCTGTTTAGAGGGTACAAGAGAGTGAGGGGGTTTTTTCTCTGTGTGCAACCATCACTGTCTGCTGGGGTGTCAGAAGAGAAACATCTCCCAGACTTCAGTGCAGGAGGTTCTTCTCTTTATTTTGCTGCGATTTGCGTTATTATTATCATAAACCAGCTGTTTTCTGGGGAGTCCTGGGGAGCTCTCTGGTAACGAGTGCCAGCCCTAAGCCAGGCATCACACCACAACGAGGTTTGCTTCCATCTTATCCATGGAGCAGGCCCTGACTCACCTTTGGAGGCACCACACTTTCTCCTGAATCAGATGAAAGGGGAAAGGGCATTTCTAGGCTTTCTGGAGAGAACCCTTGGTTGGTGCCATTCTCTCAGGGCTCCATTTGGGTGAGGAGTTGTGTGTTTCCCTCGCAGCTGCAGTTTGCACCACAGTGCTCCAAAAAGAATGCAGGTGCATCTCCAGATCCTTCCTTACCTGCTCTCCCCTCTCCTCAACATCTTTGCTTTGTTTCCTGCACTCTGGGGGAAGTTTAGGCTGGGGCTGGGATGCCGTGATCAACGTTAGGTCCAATTTGCTGTGAATAATCATTCAGGACTCACAACTTGGAGCCACTTTGTCTTTGACCCTACATCCCCATCCCAACAGAGTGGGAATGCTGGTCTGTCTGAGTGCTCACATCCCCCAGGAGGGGATTACTTGACTCTCTCACTCACTGCTCTCCCATAAACACACCGGACAGTGCTCTGAGCAAGAATCAGTAAATTCCCTTCCTTCCATCCCTCTGCTCAAGACAGCCGAATGTTTTCCCCTGCCTCGCATATTCTCTACATCCGCAGGATCTCTGCTTTGCCCGGCAGAGCTCCCTAAAGGACTGCACAAATAATTTAAATGGCTGGTTTATTGTTAAAGGCATGTACCTGATTTCCCCGGTGCTGAGGCGGAGTGAAGCGTCCCAGCTCCATTGATTTCAGAATTAGAGTGTCAAGGATCCAGCCCACACCTTATTGAAATCAATACCAGTGATCAGGACCACACAGAAACTGCTCATAAGCTGTTATCTTGATATCAACCCCAGTTAACTGGCAATGACAATAAGTTCCACTGAATCAGATGGGCCATTAAATTTCGACACTCAAACCCCGAGCTGAAATTCGAGTCAAACATGAGCGGGAGAGAGACGCCGGCTCCGAGTCTGACCCTCCTCACGTTGGACTGGTGCTACCAGAGCTTTTAATTACGCAGGGTTGCCTTTGGAGCTGCTTTATTAGCTCGCTGCTTTTTGTGGATTTTCTTTCTTAACGGAGCGTGACTGGAGGAGAGCAAAAAAAAAAAAAAAAACTGCTCACCTGCCTCTCCAGCGAAACCTCGGCCTCCCCAGGGCAGGCAGAGTAACAGTGCACACCAATAAAATCATCACATACCCAGCTGGAAAGTGATAAGACAAAATCAAACTGCCTGCAATAACAAAGACAGAGGCTTTTGATGGCGAGCAAAGAGGGAGGGTGTCGTTATGCACGTTTTATTACTGCGCTCCTCAAACCTCGCCGTGGTGGGGATTTGATTCCCTGCCACGCTGGCGCTGGACCTGGAGCAGAGGGGGAAGGAGGGAGTTTTTAGCTACCCTGGGTATCCCTGGATTGGCAATCAGAGCCTCCTGGGGTGGGAGGCAGGAAGGGTGCTCTCGCTTTGGCCATGCCAAGCAATTAAAGTGTTGGGCAGCTCACAAAGTTCCCGTGGGTGGCTGAGCCCTCCCGCCCGTGTGTTCACCCCTCCCTGGGCTGCAAAGTAAAACGTGTTTGATTAAAGGCAGATTGTTTATTGATTAATAATCCTTTTTAACTTGGCTGCTTCAGAGGATTAGGAATGGGCAGCAGTCCGAGCTAACACATTGCAGGTCCTGGTGGATGCACATGCAGGAATAAAGCTCAGTTAGGAGGTTAAGCAAGTTTTTGGGTTTTATTTTTCAGTGAAGGGGGAGTTAAGGGCATGTGAACAGCTCGTGGGAGAAGCTCACTCTGCAAAATTGGGGAACGAGAGGTTAGGGGGACAGGCCATTACTGCTGACAGGCAATAAGAGGTGAAAATGCAGGCATTGAAGCACTTGTGATTATGTCCCTGTGCCCTTTATTTACACACACCTCCAGCTCACCCTTCACACCAGGGGTTTTGAAGCATAGCTATGCACAAAGCCAGGAAATAATTGAGGTGGCAACTGAGCTCTGAAGGTCACCCGGTCCAACTCCCCCCCATTCAAAGCAAGGGCAACCTCAGATTTAGATCCAACTCCAAAGTTAGATGTGGATCAAGGTCATGAACCCATGTCCAGTGTGTCATCCCACTTAGAAAAAGACATCTAGGGCAGCAATTCATCCCAGGGGATGGGAGCAGCTTTGCTGCAGTTTCCCCATCATCTCTGTGATGGTCAATATGGCCTTGAAATCAACAGGCAGCTCCAAGAGGTCTTAATGAAACACATTTCAAAGGCTCTTTACACCTCAGCACCATAAAAGAGGCTGAGGCCGACTAAAAATTACTCTTCCCCCGTGATTCACAGCTCAGGCTTATTTCTCACAGGAAGAAGGAGGAAGATATCATTTATGGGGAAGAAAAGGGGGAAAAAATCAACTTTTGTTTGCCATGTGCCAATGGGCAGTGATAAGGGACAGCTAAAGTGGCAGCCTGTACTTCATGGGGGTGAACTATTACTCAGATAAGATGGAGGCAAGAGATCTTCGTTGGGCTAAGGGAAAAAATCCTGGTTTAAGGTTATTACACAGGAAGCACCCTGCTGCATGAAATCTATGGGAAATTGCATATTTTGTCACATTTAGTTATTGAATCCCAATTTCATCCTAGCATGAGGAAAATATACATCACCCTCCCTTGTAGCTCTTATTAGATTTCACAGCCTTTCAATATTAAAATGCCAGCCCGGGGAGCTGTGTTCCTCTTTCCATTTTCTCCCTCTTCCCCCTCCTCCCCTCCCCTCTGCGACACCGCAGTGTTGGAGGTGTGGTGCAGGAGCCCTGGTGCCACAGAATGAGTTGGAAGAACCAGCTCCGGGCACAAAGATCCCTCCAGCTTTCTCCCTACCACTCGTTTACCCTCTACAAATTCATGGACAGTCCCAGCAGTGCCCATTCCCATGCTAGACCAGCCTAGGGTTGCATCCCCTCTCTTTTTTCAGGGATTCCCCAAATCTGCATATTTTGCAGAGTGTTTTAGTTCCTGCTCACATCAATAGGAGATTTACAGGGGCCAGTTCACCCTGTCCTCTTCTCCCACTTGGATTTATCCTCCCAGCAACACCCTTAATGTATTTGAGTTGGTTGGTGAACCAATGTCCTCATGCAAGAGGAGGATAAATCGTCTGGCAGCCCAAATCCTGTCCCTCCTGTGGCCTGAGGGCTTGGCACGGATCCTTTTGCAGTGGGGTGGTACTGGAGGACTGTTCTGGACTGCAGCTAGAAGGAACATGTGGCCAGAGAAGACCTGAGATTTTAGGACTGTTTGAATGGATTGTCATGCTCCCAAAGTTTGTCCAAAAACCAAATTCATTTTTATGCATCCCCCAGTCAACCTCCATGACCCATCTTTTCCACTCTCCTACATGTGAGAGAAGGGAAACCCTGCTCTGGTTACAACCAGAAGTGCTCCTTTGCCATCTCCAGCCTTGTAAATCTTCCCTTGCTCTGCAGGGACTGCCTCTGGAGTGGGTGGGTGTTGAGTGTTTCAGAGAAGGGCTGTGAGTGCTGTTCTGTAAAGTTATCAATCTCTTTCTAATATAAACCAAAGTGCAGCTGCTGCAGGGAAAAATGTGCTGATTTCTCTAATATTAAAAAAAAAAAAAATACTCTGTCTATAAACAGATTGAAGGAAACAAATTATTTCCCCCAGTTAAATATTTTAAAGAGCAATCCAGGTTTTGGCTATCATCTAAAGCAGGGAGGAGAAAGCAGTTTCAGGCTAAAGGAGTGGATTGCTTTCTCAGTCTGCAGGATGCACCTTGCATGTTTAACCTGAGTGTTCTCTACCTGTGATGATTTCCTGGCTCTGGGGAGGAGGAAAATCAGGATAAACTCAGGTCAGGTCAGGTCAGGATAAACCCCAGCTATCTGATCTGCATTTGTAACAGGTCACAGGAGAAATAAATCCCACGACTCCATAGTAGGAATGGGAAAAATCCTGGAGTGCTCGAGGCTCAGTTCAGATAAAAGTTGCTGCTAATTATCCAAACAAAATATTCATATCTTTGAATCAGCATAAAACAGGGATGGAAACTTGAAGGGAGCAGCCTGTCCTGTGATGTCTCAGTCTCAGATTTTGGTCCCTGACCCTTGGCAGGAAGGACAGAACTAAGGGAGCGCCACGTGAGAAGTGGCCAGGACTCAGGGAAGACCTTGCCGAGGGCCAGAGGAGCAGCTCGCTTTTCTAAACACTTTTAAGGAACTCCCTCCTCCCTTCAAAGAGAGGAAAATAATATTGCACCATCCCAAAAGCTTCATGAGCTCTGCTGGACTTTTTCTAATCTGTTCCAACCTTTCTTAGGTGTGTTCTCTCCCAAATCAGAGCACTGCCAGGTGAGACACAGAGGCACAGGTGTGACATGTGCTGCCTCACACAGCCCAGAAAGGATGAGAGCCGAATTCCCTTGGTGCTCTTGGATGAACAGCCATAAAAAAAATAAATTAAAAGAAGTACTAAAACCCCTTCTGCCTCTGAAGCACTCCCTCTGAATAAAAATAACAGTGCTGAAGCAGCACTTTCCATCCTTAAATCCCTGTGTGCTTTTCCAAAGGAAGGTCAATGCCACTGCCCCTGCTCACAGGTGTGGGAAAGCAGCTGCTGCTTTTCATAAAGGTTTTTCCACCCCACAGCCTGGACCTGTTTAATGGGCCACTGGCCTTGCCTTTTTCCAGAAGCTGGACCCAGTCCTGGGGGTTTCTGTGGGGACTTTTATACCCTTTCTTTTCCTCCCTCCTTTAAAGAGAGCAGGGTTGTGTTCCCCCATCCTGGAGGCCAGACTGGCCTGACATTTGCTGTGTTCCCATTCTTGATCCAGCCAAAATCCCACAGCACTTTGCTACTGTGAGGATGGAGCAAGGAGTGAATGAAGTGGAGGCTTCATGAAATTAGGATTTTGCTCTTCCTTGTGCCCTTTTTGAGTTGGCATCTAACCAAAACTGCTCAGTTCTTGCCCGGCAGCACCTGAATCTGAATGAAAACAAGACAATGGGGCCAAACTCAGCATCTTCTCACCCTGCTACACTCCTTGTTTATTTGGAAGTGCTTGTGTTCATCCCACAGATTTGTCTAACCCCTCTATCCCTGGCTTTCTCTTCCTTTTCAAGTTCATGGACACCTTCCACTGTCCCAGGTTGCTCAGAGCCCCGTCCAGCCTGGCCTTGAACATTTCCAGGGATGGGGCATCCACAGCTTTCCTGGGCAACCTGTTCCAGTCATGCAGTTATTGCTGGAGGTCTGATTCAAGTCCTTCTTACTTATGCAAAAACAAATTCGACAAGGAGAGCAATTTTTTTCCCCCCAGATTTACATTAATACGAATAGAATCAGGACCACATGTGCCATTTTTAGGGCATTAAAACAAATCTTTTTTAGCAGTCTGCTAATGGCTACAGACTGTAATTCACACCCTGTCTGCTGAGTAATTTTGCATGGCATCAAAGATTTTTGCAGGCAGAAATATGGCCAAAATAACACTTCAGTGGATCAATACCACTGAAATATAAGGCTATCCACTTGCTAAAGAGGTCTATTTAGTTTCTCTGTCAGATGCTGATCCTGGGTAGAATCAGTTGGTTTTCCTTACAAGCATTAATACACTGTGTGTTGAGGACTCCTACCCCAGGAGCAGGAGTGCTGTTCCTGATGGGGAAGTGGGGAAAGGGCTGGAAAATACATGCAGGGCATTCAAGAAATTAAAATCTGTAGTAGCTAAAAGTCTTAACTTCGTGGCGCTACTTCATTTCAGCAGGTGTTTAAATCATGGAATTATTAAGGATGGAAAAAACCACTGAGATCATCAAGTCCAACCCGGCACCACCATCACGTTCACCATTAAACAGCGTCCTCAAGTGCCACATCCACATTTTTTTGAACACTTCCAGGGGGTGGTGACACCACCACCTCCCCAGGCAGTCTGTTCCAATGCTTGGTAACACTTCGGTGAAGAAATTTTTCCTAATATCTGACCTGAGCCTCCCCTGCCACAGCTTGAGGCTGTTTCCTCTTGTCCTGTCACAGAAAATAGATGGACATCTGTTCCCTTGCTGATGGCCCGGGAAATAAAGAACAGAGAATTTTCAGCACTGGTCAGACTGTGTGGATACAAAATTCTCCCTAGTTCAGGGAGAATATACAACACACATGGGAAAGAGTTTAAGGAAGTGTAAAGCTGTGAAGGGATGGAGGAGGCTGAACTCCTCCTGTCTCTGTCATTTTTAATAGGTTTTTGAATTAGCATTGTGCCTGTGAAGAAATAAATGTACTTCAAGTGCTTTGCCTCAGCCTGTCTTGCAGTAATTACCCCAGAGAAATTAGGACTCCTTGTTTCCTCTCAAAAAAAATAACTCATGGAGCTTTTCTTGAAGAAAAATCCCCCAACAACTTTTCCTGATGATACTGTTGGATACTATTAATTAAAAGGGGTCAAACAAAGTTGAGAACTTGGCTGGTGAACCTCAGAGGATCAAAGAGTTGGCGCTGGGGCTTTTGAAAATGCCCTGTCCCCTAATTCAGGCTGTACCAATAGTTAGGAAGAGCATTAGGGGGCACTGGAGGCACTTTTGTAACTTATCTGCATGTTTTGTTTAATTAACAGCTGGTTAAGCAAGTGTTAAGCCACCTAAAAGCCTTTCAAACCCTGCAGTGCTTATCTTCCCAGCACCTGCAGCTTTCTTCCTGCCAGTGCAAACCTGCTCCTTTTCATTCCCCTGCATCAATTGCAGAGAGAATACAGAAGTAAAAAAAAGGGAGATATTCGCTGAGGTCTCCAGGTGCCAGGCTCCAAGCTGATGAAAGGAGACACGGCTCCACACAATCGGGCCGTGGCTGCTGTTTCCAGGAGGTATCAGCATCGAGGCCTGAACCTCTGCGGGTTTCTCCAAAGCCTTGTGCATCTCTGTGGGGAACGAGGCCATCCAGCAAAGAGATTAAACAACCTGACACAGCCTCTGCCCTCAGAGTGCCAGCCAACGTCCAGCTAATGAGCTTTGGGAGGGATTTTACCGTCTGGGAAAACTATTTCGTGAGTGTCAACTCCAAAGTCTCCCTGCCGTGTAGAAGGAAATATCTGGTCACCAGAGTGACACATGGGGACATGATGGAGGCCCTGGCACAGGTTATCCACAAAACTGTGGCTGCCCCATCCCTGGAAGTGCCCAAAGCCAGGCTGGAAGGGGCTTGGAGCAACCTGGGATAGTGGAAGGTGTCCCTGGCCATGGCAGGGCGTGGAACTGGATGAACTTTGAAGATCTTTTCCAATCCAAACCATTCTGTGATCCCGTGGGTCTATGAGTAAAGGCTTTAATACTCCTGCTGCTGATGGTAATAGAACATATTTTACCTTCTACACTGAAAGTCTTCTAATATCAGTCCCAGAGATCAATAATCTAACATATAACCCCCAATTTCTGGAAATGAAGGAAGGACAAACATAAACTTTTTTTCGGGAGGGGGGGGAGGGCAAAGTTTTCTGTTGCCTTTTTTTTTTTAATTTGTCAAATTGGAAAATGTTGTCAGCAATTTGCAAATTCCCCACCTGTTCTGCACATACATGAAAATAGGCTGAGTTCCTGCTCCTTTCTAAGTGACTTTTAATGTATAGCAAGAATGCACAGTGTTGACAGCTCTCCAATTTTAGCACAAGTCTCATTATCCTTTTTTTTTTTTAAGCTAAGGCCACCTATCCCAAAATAAAAGATGTGCTGGTTTTGGTTGGGTTTTTGTCGGTTTTGTTTTTTTGAAAATATGCATGAAAAAGTCTCTACTTTTTTTTATTTTCTTTTTGTTTTAGTCAAGAAATTTCAACTACATAAACCAACTCTATTTAAAGATCCACCACCTTTACGGGGATCACAAGATGACTCGTGATTCTCATCTTCTGTTTGGAAAAGGAGGCAAGAATGTTCCAAGCCTTCATGCAGTAGGGCCAAAAACGCTTGGAATGCCATTTCCAGCAAACCAAAGTATGGAAAGCCCAGCTATTATTTAAATTTTTTTTTTTTTTTTTTGGAAGGAGTCTGCCCCATAACTTTTGTAAGTGTTGGATTTGCAAACCATGGAATCACAGAATGGTTCGGGTTGGAAGGGACCTTAAAGATCATCCAGTTCCACCCTCTGCCATGGGCAGGGACACTTTCCACTATCCCAGGGTGCTCCAAGCCCTGTCCAGCCTTGCCTGGAGCACTTCCAGGGATGGGGAATCCAGAACAACGATTACAAGAAAGAACCAAAGGCATTTCTTATGACAGGGTAATGATACGAAGGTCGCAGCAAGGTAGCAATTGCCTCCAGGTGAAGGTAGGAATTTTGTCTGCTTGAAGTTGTGACAATCAGCAAAAATAAAGAAAAAAATCAAATGAGAACGATGACAAGGCTTTGTATCTAGGTCAGCTGTGGGTGGACATTTCCATTGCTCTGTTCCTTGGTAGATGTGCTTCTCTTCAGGTCTGAAAACTGATATGAAAAGTTCTTCAGATACCTAAAAGGGGAGGTATGGTGGGTACAGAATCAAGTCTTTAAAGCCTTAAATTCAGCTGGAATTCTGTGCTGAGCATTCCTGTCCTTTAAATGACCGAAACTCAAATCCATGATAAATGTGGAGCTATGACGGAGCCCTCACGGCTAAACTGGGAGTACTGGAGTTCAACCCTCCTTCAGAAAGTCTAGATTAGTTTAATTACCCCATAGCTCCAAATGCAACTCCTCGCACTGAGTTCCTGGCTTCTTTGAGCCTTGACTGGTGAGTTTGTTTTGCTGACATGCACAAATATCCTTAAAAAAGGATGAATTCTTCTGTTCTCCATTCCCCTTACTGATGCTTCTCCAAGTTTCTGTCCCACCAAACAAAGTTTCTCCACTTTGCTTGCTTTGTTGCCTCTTCTTTCCCCCCAGACCTTGGGTTTCTTTCTCCTCCCAACATACAATCTGCTCTTCAACCATTGCCTGCACTCTTCCACCCATGTTTTCATCCCCTTTCTCTCTTTCCTGGAGTTAGAATCATGCACTCTGCCTATGGACAGCTTAATTTTGTGAGGGAGACTTGACTCCAACCCCAGTGAAAAAAAGAGATCAATATAAAGTATATTGACAGTATAAAGACATCAGTTTACAGTATCTCCATGAGAGTGCCTAAAGAGTTTAAGATCCTGAAGGACCCAATATGGCAAGAATTGTACACAAGATTTGCATTCTGTTTGGATGGAAGTCGTGGTCTTCAAGTCCATTTTCCCCGAGAGCTCTGGTGAGGTCAGACCGGGCGGTTTTGACTGACCCCGTACAACGAGAGGAACTGTGAAATTTAGACCCAAAATTCAAAGCTGGTTTAGTTCAGGTTTTATGATTCCTGTCTTTGCCGTGCTGGTCTTGACAGATTAAGAGAATTACCCATGCTCCTCTTATTTACACGGACGAGTTGGTTTGTGATCCCCCGTGGAGCTCATTTCAAAACCCCCTTGCGCCTGGCGAAGGAAGAAACTTCAGTAACCATCAGCTGTGGCATTGATCCTTCAGAAAAATTAACCAACTGAACTGAGACTTACTGTGAAATCAGTGATGCTCAGCAGCCACTAACTTCATTTGGAACTCACCAGTGTTAATGCATTTAAAGTATTGATCCTTCCTCGTGTGCTTTGCAGCTCCGGCTCCCTTTTGGCATTGCGAACACAAAGGCAGCTCTCTCCAAAGCCAGGATGAGCAAGCAAAACCCTTCAACCCCGAAAACAAACTCATTATTCAAAATGCTTGTCGGGCTCGCTGCAGCAATCGAATTGATTGGGGGGGAAAAAAAAAAAGGAAAAGGAAAAAATAAAGCACTGTGGCAGACAAAAATCGGATTATTTCAGAGCATGGGAAAGGAACAGGCAGAGGAAACATCCTGATGTCTGAAGGGAGCAAATCTTCCATCAAGTCCCTATAATTTTTTGCTTTATTATTGCATTATTGTGATATTGTTGGGGTTTTACTTGTGTGTAGCACATGGGATTGAGAAGGAGCACTCAGAGCTGTGGCTGTGCTGAGAGCTGGATATCCAAAACCACAAGGACCACAGGATTTGCCCAACAGCATTTCTAGCACTTTTGCAGGTAGTTTTGGGGACGACATTGCCCCTTTCACATCCTGGGCTCCTAAAGGGGAGGCTTAGCTCTTAACTGATTACTGAACCAAACTAGCCTGATTTTTTAGTTGGTCTTTTTTTTTCTTCCCTTGGGTTGTTGTTTTTTTTTTTTTTTTTTTTTTTTTGTATTCACTGANCCCTTGGGTTGTTTTTTTTTTTTTTTTTTTGCTTTTGCAGCAATAAATGAGCCTTCAAATGAAAACTGCAGCTGAAAGCAGAGGAGCTGCAGTTTGCAGCCCACTCTCTGTGCTTTCCAGCATTCCCTGGGCTTTGCAGTGTGTTTGCTTACACAGTGCTTTCCCTTGCCCTATTTAAGTGCCTCTGCAGTGTTCTCATGGTGAATTAGGTTAGTCTGTAGAAAAGGATACTGCAAATCCCCTTCTGTGCTTCAGCTGCTCCCCTTTCCCTGCATGGCAAGCTGAGTGCTCTCTCTCTTTCTCCAGTTTTTGGAAAATTTCAACCACCTCGTGGGGGTTTCTACATGGCAGAATTGGCTTCTCCCCTGGATTAGTTTCACTCCAGAAGCTACTGGTTCTCCAGCTTCTCCACAGACTCCAAGCCTTCTTCACTTGAAGTTCTTAAACTGTTTTTAATTCTCTTATCCATGTATCCTGCGCAATCCCAGGCTCCAGCTCTCAGCAGTGATTGCACTTAGTTTATGATCTCCGTCTTTAAATGTCACATCTGGGCATCTTCACATGCTCAGATCTCATTCTTTAAAATATGCAGGTGTCTTCTCCTGACCTTCATTAGTGCTGTGACAGATTCCAGCCATCCTGCTCGTTAGTCTATTAATTAGCTGCCTGTCAGCCACTCTCTGCAGCTCCCTGTTCCTTCTGATGCGGAGATGCAATAATTGGCTGCTTTGTTTTTCAGGCATCTTTAGCATTACTTGAACCTACTAAACTCAGCCAGGGTGAAAACCCAGCAGTTTCCAGGCTGTTTGTAGAGGCCCCATTATTTTTAGTGACACAGAATAGCTTGGGATGTGTGGAGGGGTGAAAGATCTGTGGCTCGGACCCTGCACAAAGGTGACTTCACTTACTTTCCACAATGTGTGCTGGTCTCCAGGAAATACCCAGCAGAGCTGCAAAACTCCTCTAGTAAGAGCCAGGTCGCTCCTGATCCCTTTTCCAGCATCGACCACCATGAGGCAGCTCTAAGTGGTCTCTTAAATAGAGACACACTCCCCAGCCATTGTGGAAAGGCTCCAGAAAGGACCTTTCTTCTAATTCTTCTGACTGTACAAAAAATATCTGACTTTTTTTCCTATTCTTCAGCAGTTGTGGTGTTTACACAAACTGTTCTCTGATACAAAAGCTCGTGCTGGTTGCTCCTTTTTTCTTATGTCCTTTCACCTGCATGCCCTGCTGCCTGCTTTTGTTGAGAATAAATAGGATCAGGCGTGTCGTGGCATACCTGCAATCTCACTCCATTACGGAATTGCCAACACTGTGATGGAAGGGAGGCTCCAGTACCTCTCTCGGGGCAGGACAAGTGGGCTGAGCAAACCAGAGGTGCAAAAACTCAATGCAGAAGGGAGAGGACAGGATGATTCCTCCTGCCCCTCCTCCCTCCTCCTTGGAGAAAGATGCTGGTTGGTGTGAGAACACCTCAGGCTGTGCCCAGCACTGATAAAGCCCCGTTCCTTCAGTGTCTTTTTCCACTTTCTTGCTGGTTTCCCTTCCTGTGCCCACTGACCAGACACCATTCCTGACATTTAGAGGACAGGGAGGTCGCTGTGGTTCAGTCTGTCCCTGAGCATCAGCAAAGCAGGAGGAGAAGCCCTGCTGGAGATTGTGCTGTGTGAGGGCTTGTGTGTTTTAGATAGGGAGAACAAGCCTAATTTATTATGAAACAGAAGTTAGCTTTACATTTTCATAATTAGGGAGGATGCTAATGTTGCATGATTGGAAAATGTCACCCTGCACAACTAATTTGAGGCCTAATTGAAGTTCAGCATCATCTGCAGCTCCTCCAGTGATAACTTTTCCGCAAGGTGCTGCAGAAATGCGGAGAGAGAGGTTAGCAGGGAGTCATTTGTCACCTCCTTTCCCAGGAGATAAGCGGATCTGGGAGGAAATGACCAGAAAGAAGCAATCCCAAAGCCCGGAGCCTCAGGCTGGTGGAACAAAGCACTCCATATAAGCACAAATGACAGGGTTAATTATCCCAGGGCTGCTGCAGAGGACAGTGCATTTCTCGGGCATTCTGTCGGGCGGCGGCCGAAGAAAGTCAGATTGGGTGTGTCACCGTGTCACAACACGGTGTCACCGAGGCATGGATGGGCCTGCCCTTATCTGGAGCACACTGGGGATTGCTCTGTGTCTGGAATACAGAGGAGACAGGGGCCTCAAAGAAGGCACAAAAAACCCCACTGCAAGAGTCACATCTTCTCTTTGCTATCCGGAATCTGTGTTACCGTGGGGAAAAGCCAAACGCTTTCTCTGGTTTCAAGCGCTGTCACACCACTCAAGCTTAGTCAGGCTTGATCTAACAAAGAAAAGCTGTGACTTCAACCCTTCTCAGACATCCGAGGTTTATCCTTTCAGTACTTAAAGGGGGCTTAACAAAAACAGGGAGAGAGACTTTTTACATGAGCAGGTAGTGATAAGGTAAAGGGGAATGGTTTCAAACTAAAAGAGGAGAGATTTAGATATTAGGAAGAAATTCTTCCCTATGAGGGTGGGGAGGGCCTGGCACAGGTTTTCCAGAGAAGCCGTGGCTGCCTCTGGATCCCTGGAAGTGTCCAAGGCCAGGCTGGACGGGGCTTGGAGCAGCCTGGGCTCGTGGAAGGTGTCCCTGCCTGTGGCAGAGCAGCTCCACAGGTTGTTACTCCTAACTGGATCTCTCCAAAAGCAGCTACAGGCAAATGAATAATGCATAAAGACAAGGCGAGGGTTTGTGGAGTTTCCTCCCTGGTACTTTCCCTGCCTCCAGCCATTTGAGACTCAGGGACTTCCATACGTTCTCCCTGAATTTAATAACACTGACTGGATTTTTCTTTGAACTCTGCTCTTCCCTGAACCCTTGTTAACTCTGAGCACCAACTATATATCCGTGGCAAGAAATTCCACAACTTGATTGCACTTTCTCTGGGACCCCCCAAGTTCCTGCTCTGGAAAAGGCCATGAGCAACCGCTATCCACTCATCCTTTCCTAGACACTCATGATTTCATGTGCTCCATCTCATGCCTTCCCTGTCATCTCTGCAGCATCCTAGATGATACTCTCACTCCTTACGGAGAGCTCATTCCAGCTCTTTGAGCACCACTGTATTTGTTTTTCCCTGAGTCCCATGACTCCCTCTCCTCTTTTCCTCTTTGATAACAGTTTTCCATTCACGCCTGATGGTCTGGGAGCACTAAGGAGAGGGATCCTAGCAGGTCTCATGAAGATGAAAGCTTCTACATGTCCCCTCTGTACCAAATAACCACTGGGAGAGCTCAGGTGTTTGCACTGATAATCTCAAATTAAGCTAATCCTGCTCGGGCAGGATTAACAGGCTACAGCTTGGCCACGAGGAAACAAATGAGAAAATTTGGCAGGAGGGAGAGAGGGAAGGCTGCCTATTGAGCTGGACTTCATCCCACTCTCATCCTGATCTAAGATCCTGGAGAGCTGGAGAAACAAGAACCTAAAGGCTGGGCTCTGCTGGCTCTGTGACTCATGAACGTGGTTGAGAAAAAAAAATCGTTTTGGCTCCTATCCAGGCTCCTCTTCCCCAGCCAAATCTCCACGAAGGAGAGGATGCTGTTGCTGAAACCCGGATTCCCCAGTGCCCCCACAACATCTCCAACTCTGCTCAGTCCACTGAGGAACACCAGAACTGTGAACTCCCACACCCTCCTCCTGACCTCCAGCTGCCTCTTCCATCCCAGCGCTGGGTCACCTCACCTGCTGGGGATGGGCCAGCAGCTTCTGGAGTCCTTGGGACCCCCAGCTGCAGGTGGCTCCCTGCCAGCCCCATCCTGAGGAGACAGCCTGGGATTTTAGGGTGACTCTGGCTGACACAAACACACAGTGAGATTCAATGTCACACTCTCACACAAACACAGGTATGCATTTCGCTGTGTGGCCTCCTCCAAACCCCAAACACCTCTAACATCTCCCTCCCCACAGGAATACACAGAGCAAGGCTCATGCACAGGTGCCCTCTGAGAGATTTAACATGGACAGGGTTATAATGAGACACACACACATCTCGGTTTAATGTCCCAGTGGCACCCAACAGGGGAATCTCACCAGCTCTGCAAAGCCCCCTGCACTGCATTAGGGGAGAGTTAATTCACTGGAGGAAACTATAATCTGATTTCAGCCTTACAAGGCAACATTATTATTCTTTTCCTTTCTATTCTTTCATGCTTAAACTGATCCGCTGTCATCCTTTGTCTCTCTCCATCTCCAGCCTGTATCGCTTTCAGGGCAGCCTGTCTCCATTAGATTTTCCAGCTCCTAATATTCAATTTAATTTTAAAGCTTGTCCATGCTCCCTCCCTTTCCCCCCTTCCCCTTCCCCTCCTGACCTACAAATCCCCCACCCCTCCCCGATGACACAGCTTTCTTCCTGATTTCCTCCCTGTGATTTCTCCTCCTTTTCTTCATTATCAGCATGTCAGATTAGGATCTGACAAGAAAGTAGAATCGACTGTTCATCCAGGGCTTTACAGCATAAGCAGGATTAGTTACCCTGATCTAAAGGACATTTTCATTTTTCTGTAACTGGAATACATCTAAAGATTCCCATCATCCAACCAAAGATGTGGGCTCCTGGCCTTTTCCACTGGGAAATGGGCAGTTCATCAAAAATTGCTCCTTGGTGCTGTAAGGCTCTCAGGGACCTGAAGAGGAGACAGAGCTTAGATAGAGGAAATGTAGGGGGTGAAATCCCAAGGCTTGATGGATGCAGATACCTGGAGTGGGAGATGTTTGGACCTACAGCAGCCTCGCCACGGATCACTCTCATCCCAGGGGATATTCTGCTGTTCAAAATCACCTGAGGAACACCAGCAAACCGCAGCCCACGAACATTCCTCCTCCCTCCCGCCAAGGAAGGGATGCCATAGACAAACCCACCTCAATCACAGGGTAAAAGACTTGCTCCAGGTTTGAGGGAGTGAACTGATTAACACATTTTAATGATGAGGCTGATTTCCGTACAACAGCACAGATTTTCATGATTAGATCCATTGGCCTCCAAATTCCTGGGCTGTAAAATCCCTGCATTTGGTGCAAACTCCCTGGGCTGATTTATCCACACAGCTCACACCAGTAATGCTCCGTCCCAAGCCATAAACCTTTAAAATTGGAAAGGGAGCACTGGGGAGGGAAATGCAGAAGCAGAATAAAGGCAAAGAGGGTTGATGTTTCCTCGTGGCTGGAAGGACTGAGGGAGTGAGGACTCCTGGGTGTCCAGAGTGGGGGATACAACAGGATGACCAAGGTGAAGTGATGTGTTCCTCGTGGGCTGAGGGCACAGGTTTATCCCTGCAGTTCTGGCCCAGCCCTAAGGATTCACCACACAGAGAATTCAGGTGTGAAGAACCGCAGCATAAAAAAATCGTGAGTTGGGAGCAGCAAGATTTTACCTTCCTGTGCGGAGTTTGTCTTCTGCTCTCACTCTGGCATCTGAGCTAGATCACCAAATATACATAATTAAGGGATATCTCCTTCTCTGTCACACAGGGGTTCTCCCAGCACCCAGGGGTCTGGGCTGTCAAAGCAGGACACTGCTCCTGGCCGTGGTCATTGGCAGAAGGTTCAAAGAAAAGCGTCGGTACCCTCCAAAACAGAGGGAAAATAATTTGTTCCCCCATAACAAGGTATCCTCCTAATAACTAAGAGGTTAATTTAAAATCTGAAACACAGGATGTTAGATCCCTCCTGAGAGTTTTTTATTTTACATCGCCTGTTACAACTTCAGATGTTCAGGTTATCTTCATAAATGTCCAAGCCATCCTTGTGTCTGGCTGAGTTCCTGGCCTCATTGACATCTTATGGAAATGAGTCCCTCAGTCTAATTACACTTTGGAAGACAAGAGATTTCCTTTGCATTGAATATCTGTCTCATTCCTGTCGTCTGAGACAGAGAGAGCCATTCTCAGCCTACCTCCCTCATTTTACGTGCATCCTCCTGTCTCTGCCCTTTCTTCCCCTTCCCAATATACCAAAGTGTAATTTCATTGGCTTTATTTGCAGAAGACATTTCTCAGGAAGTTAATCCTTCTTATTTTCCCCCAAAACCTCCCCTGTGTCCTTCTACAGATGTGGTGACCTTCCAGGTAAATCAGGGCTGCAGAGATTTATAGGATCGCAATGCCAGATGTTCTGTAATGTTCACCAAATCTTTCCATGTGCCATAAGGAAATGCCATAAAGATGTGCCATAAAAATATGGTATAAGGAAGGACTTGGTCAGTAAAAATATGGCATAAAATATGCAATGCGATAGCTGGGTAATTTTTGGAATACAGCTGTCCATGGAGCTGGAGCCTCTGCTGGGCTGACTCTGGTCCCCTTCTTGGTATAATATAGTTAAATGAGAGGTCAAAAAAGTCAGTGAAAAGTCTATGTTTATTTTTTTTGCATGATGTTTTATTCCGGGAGAGTGGATTTTCCAGCTGCCCGAGGTCCCTGAAGCAGTTCCTGACGCTGCCAGAGTTACTGAGAGAATCTGGTAGGTGAGGAACTCTACAGAAGATGCTCTGAACTCCTTAGGGTAAGGATAGGTGAATATGGGATGTGAATGGGTCTGAAGTGTGTACAGAAAAGGGATGGCTCCTTGACCCAAAAACTCTCCAACCAGTCCCTCAGAAATGTAGGGACACACTGTGACAGCGACACTCCCCTGAGCTCTGTGTATCTTTCATTTAAGCAAGATTTGTTTTAATGGAGCTGCTTTGGCTTAAGCTGAAAACGGAGCTAAACAGGCTACGAGACACCGCAGAGAGATCAAAGGGAGTTAAAAATAAATGAGAGAAGGGAAATGCATGAGCAAGAGAGGGGAGCAGCATGAAAGGGGGGCTCAGGTGAGAGTCTAAACCACATTGTTCACGTAAAAGGGGAAGTCTGCAGAAACTCTGTTATTGTTCATGTGATTTTCTCCCAATTAGGGGTAGAAGCAAGAAGCAGAAGAATATTTTCCCCATGTTACATTAGAATACCTCTCATTTTCTGTCTGCAGCTACTAATTCAGAGCCAATAGGAGAGCAATTCCAAGACATCTTTGACTGAAGTGCTTTTGTGAGACCAAATCTCCAAAGCTGCAGGGTGAAGATGGCTCTGCCACCCTCTCTGGTGGCCCTGGGACACCGAGTGGCCACTCTGAGCCAGCAGATCCTGCTGTGGAGGCCAACAAGAGACACGAGGTTTTAGTCCACAGCAGTTTGGAGTAACCAAACAGAGGCGATTTCATGACTCCCAGCTGTGGCTGCCCCATCCCCAGAAGTGTTCAAGGCCAGACTGGATGGGGCTTGGGATAATGGAAGTTTGCCTATGGCAGGGGACTGGAATTAGATGATCCTTAGGGTCCCTCATCATAAAAAAATATCTTTCCTTATCTCTATTCTGATATAACCTAGTCTAGAATCCTATAAACTACCTTAAAACCCCAAAGCAAACCCATCTACCACTTAGAAACAAACAAACAAATAAACAACCAATAAACCCAACTCAACCCACAGCCCACAGGGGTAAGATCTAGAAGTTTTATCTCTCCATTTCCTTACAAATCACTGACTTGGGCAGACCTGAAGAGCTGGGTGAATTTTGATTGACCTGACACCTGCACTTATGGATAAGAAGCTCCCAGAGCAGCTCAAGAGGAGATGAGACAGTGCCAGGCCTATTTAAAGCAGTGGTTTTAAATTTAATTTCCTAGCTGGGGGAGGGATAGAAGGCAACAGCTGTCTCATTATACCACAGAGGGTTCCTTAAGTGAAAACTGAATAGATTAGTCATGGAGAAAATTAAGACAAGGTCTTTAAGCCATCAATATCTCCCAATTTGAGTGCAGGAGGGAAGGGAGTTGGTATTTTGCTTCAATCTCCATGTCTGGGGGTTCACATTTATTTTTAAATGTGTCTCAAAGCCAGATGTGAAATATTTTCTTCGCCCCCATTTTTTTTTTAAATTTTCCAATCCAGCAATGATGTTTTTCCATCAGTCCCAAGGCCAGTGTGTGGGATTGGAGAAGCTTGCAGAAGTCTGCATTGCGTTTTTAGTCAATGATTTGAGTTTTCCTTTCAAGTAGAAAGTCAGGATCAGTTCTGCCTCCCACCAAGGGATTATATTACAGCCAGTGTCTGCAGATCCATCCCATCACTCCAACAGGAAGACCTGCAGGTGTCAGGAGAGACATGAAAGTGGTTTTGGGGATATTTTTGATGCTTTGTAGGCTCTCCTGAGCACTTGCATCTCACCACCAGCACCCAGGGGAAATGATCATTGAACAGTCAGTGCTTCTGGTTTGAGGTGGCGTCTCTCATGTCCTCCAGGGAACCACAGGATGGTTAAGGTTGGAAAGAAGCAGTGGGGTCATCAGCTCCAACCTCCTTTCCTCATGCTGGCTGTGCTCCAGACTCCCGCCAGGTCTTCAAGTCTTTCTCTTTCTCTCTTTCTTTCTTTCTTTCTCTCTCTCTTTCTCTTTCTTTCTCTTTCTTTCTCTTTCTCTCTTTCTTTCTTTTTCTCTTTCTCTCTTTCTTTCTCTTTCTCTTTCTCTTTCTCTCTTTCTTTTTCTCTTTCTCTCTTTTTCTCTCTTTCTCTTTCTCTTTCTCTTTCTCTTTCTCTTTCTCTTTCTCTTTCTCTTTCTCTTTCTCTTTCTCTTTCTCTTTCTCTTTCTCTTTCTCTTTCTCTCCCTGCTCCCCCTTAGCAGCTCCCTGAAGTATTTGACACAGCCAGACGAAATGTGGTAGAGAGGGGCCCCCAAAAGGACCTTTGCCAACTGCCCCCAGTTATTTGGCTGATTTTTGATCACACCGATTGCCAGTTTGGGGTGATCAAGCAGCCGAGGCATTTATTGATGGAGAGGACGTTGCGTGAGCATGTCAAGAGCTTTGCTGAGGTTAAGCTGTCTTACATCTGCTGCTGCTCCCCTGACCCACGAGGATCATTACACTGTCGTAGGAGGAAATTAGGCTGGTTGGATGTGATTTGTTCCTTGGAAATTGAGGCCGGATGCTGCTTATCCCCTTGCCATTTTCTAGGTGCTAAGAGACAGATTGCTTGACTCTTCACTCCGAGATTTCTCTGAGCACTGAAGTCAGGCTGATTTGTCCCTAATTCCCCAGACTCTCCTTTCCTTTTACTCTCTTTCAGGAGGATGATGTATTCGCTAGGTGATAATAGCTTTACATTTCTACCAGACCTGAAGGTTCAAATTGACAGAGGGTTGTTCTGCAGTGCTGAAGGTCCTTCCCGTGGCAGGTGGGCACATCTCATATAAAGATTCAGTGATTTTAGTTGCCCTATCCTAGGGCTAAGCGGGGCAGCTCTGCCCCAAGCTGAGGGGCTCTGCCTGGTACAGTTTCCCAGAAGAAGCTCTGAGAAACCCACTCCTTGTTTGCTTGTGTTTAAATCAAACCAACCTGTTATTAGGCAAAGCTGTTACAAAAGGCAGGCAGGGAAATAAAAATGTGCCCAAACTCCCTTTTTTCTTTTTTTTTTCTTCTGTTGTCCAACTCAAGTATCATCTCTGCTGAGATTTTAATTATTTTTTTTCCCTTTAATAACGAGCCGCTGCATTGTTCTCTCCCTGTGCCCGCATTGTTGTGCCTCTGAAAACACAATTAGAGTATACATTGCTAATTTAGTTCTGAAGGGTGTATTGTGGGGAATTAAAAAATAAAGGCGAGGAGGGGGGGAACCTTGTGCTGCTGCAAACAAAAGCAGGCAGGGTTCAGACAATCGGCTGGCTGGGATGGCTCTTGTTTCCTGCCTGAAGAGAATGAACAGGACACAGAACAAAGCCCGGGCTCGACATCTCATGGAGTACGCTCCGATGGCCAAAATGTAAGGGCTGCTGTGTGTGAATAGCATGAAACAAAGGAGATTTTAATTGCAAACATTGATCATCCTCTCTGGTCTCTGGCACGGGTTGCTATGGCTGCGTCACTTGGAAGCTTTGCTCGCTGCAACTTTGCAAATATTTTTCGGGGGCCTGCATCATGTGACCTTGTCAAAATGACAGAAAGTTGCTTTCTTTTTTCCCCCCAAACAATAACAATCCAGCTTTTTTTTCTTTTCCTCCTTATTTTTCTATTTTAAGGTTACAGCAAAACTCTGTTAGCTGTGAGGCTGCCACAGTTTCACTCTCATCTGACCAAGCTGCAGGAAACCAGGGCTCCTGTGACCTCAGGCTAAAGAATAAGGTGGTCTCTGACTTTTTCCCTGCTCATAAATTCTGTTTGGGTAGATAAAGGTAGCAAAAGGTCTGTGTTGTGGCCTTGCCACGGATCTGCTAGCTGGGAGCTCTCCTGGGAGGCCAGGAGAGAGATTACATCTGCCTCCTGGAAAACCTCTGCAAATGCCAGGCTGCAGAGCAAACGGAGCAGCCGCAGCCTCCTGTGAGCACTTGGCCAAGGAGGGGGACGTGGTGCAGGGAGCGAAGGTGGGTAATGAGCAGCTCTGGGTCTGCCGAGCACGCAGAGGCAGCAACAGAACAATCCAGGGGCAGTCCTCCGATCCTTCACGCCTTGCACCCACACTGCTGAGCTCTCCTTGTTCCCCACATCACAGCGTTTCTCTGCTGGGAGTGGCCCTGGAGTGGGACAGCCCCTGAGCTGGGCTGGAGCAGGGTTCAGGAAAGTCCTGTCTGGACACAGAGCCACTGCCAAGGGTTTAGCATGTGGGTGGTGGAGGGTCAGTGCTTGGTTAGGTGTAGCCAGAGCTTAGTTAGGCCAGCGATAGCTTAACTGTGATGTTTGTCTTAGGTATGAAACTTTTCCTGGCTACTTTTACAGTGAGGACAGCAGGGAAGTTGTTAATGAGGAGCATCATGCCTTGGTTACAATATTTACACGCTCAGAGGCACCTGAGTGCTCCAGGACAAAGCTGAAGTGAAATAATGGATAGAGAATGTCAGGACTTGCTGTTCAGGAGCCTTGCAGTGCTCCAACACCTCCTTCCAGCACGGCTCAAGGTTTCCTGACAGCAGCAGAGCTAAGCTTAAACCTCTCCTCCTTTGATGCTTTCTCTCTGCAGTGTCATTCTGACTCTCTGCCTTTCTTCTACCGTAATAAAATGTGCCCTCTCCCTTCTCCTTCCTAAACCTTTCCTTTCCCTCTTTGTGCTCTGTCCTTTTTTGTTTTGCTCTTTTTTTTTTCTAGACAGCCCTGGGGTACTTCTGCTGAAGATTCATCTGGCTTGAAGAGACATTTACCTGTGTCCAACGAAGCCTTGATCCTTTCACCGTCACTGGAGGGAAGGAGGCACATTCAGGGAATGATTAGTTCAAGTCCACATCTGAAACAGATCAAGGAAACTGTGTTGGGTGGCATGAAATCCAGCCTGGCAGGGTATCCGTGACCTCCTCAAAAGACAGATTTTAGGAGAGGCAGCACCGGCAGAGCGTCCTGACCTATCCCCTGCTCTGCATCTTCAGTCTGTTTGCCCTGGAATTTGCAGCTGGAGGTACACGTGTGAGTGAGCTGGAAAAAGGCAGCCTGGCAAGTTCTGCTGTGGCTTGTTTGTTATTTTAAAGTTTCCACCTTTCTTTAATTTTAAAACATTTTTATGAGGTTTTCCCTCTGCGGATGACTGTCTCCCTCACATGGCTCCCACTTCCTGGACCCAAAGCGTCTCTGAAATGAGGAATGCTGGTCTGGAACTACACTGCAGGCTTTGCTATTGTCAAAGTACATCTGAGCTTAGCCACAAATGTAGGTCTGGCTCCTGTCAAAGCTCCTGGGTGCCCCTTTTTGCCACCCAGCAAGAGCTTTCCATCAGCTTCCTCCAGAGCCACAGGGGAGTCTGTGCCAGTGCCACTTGTGGTGGAGGCTGAGGACATGCAATGGTATAGAAGAGGAAAGTGGAGTTAGGGATTACACCTATGGGTAAATAAACCTAGGGATTATTTAGTGTTGTGGCACTGGAGGAAGGAAAAAACCTCAGTCTCACACAGTGCTTGACGTTGTGCGAGGTGAACACACAGGGTGAATAATTCCAGGCCAGAGTTCATTGTGGAAACCTAACCAGAATCTTGGCTCCATTTTGAAACCTTTTGTAGCGTGAAGGGTAAAAAGAGCAGCAAAAGTCAGACTGTTGATGCTCCAAGGGCTGGAGCAACTCTGCTCTGGAGCCAGGCTGGGAGAGCAGGGGGTGTTCACCTGGAAAAAACTCCAGGGAGATCTTAGAGCTCGTTCCAGTGCCTAAAGGAGCTCCAGCAGAGCTGGAGAGGGACTTGGGACAAGGGCCTGCACTGACAGGACAAGGGAAAATGGCTTCACACTGACAAAAGGGAGGTTTAGATTAGATATTAGGAAGAAATTCTTTACCATGAGGGTGGGGAGGCCCTGGCACAGGGTGCCCAGAGAAGCTGTGGCTGCCCCTGGATCCCTGGAAGTGTCCAAGTCCAAGTTGGACAGGGCTTGGAGCAGCCTGGGATGGTGGAAGGTATCTCTGCCCATGGCAGCAGGTGGGACTGGATGGGCTTTAAGGTCCCTTCCAACTCAATTCCCTGGGGTTTTCTGATCCTTTTTGGGACTCTGGCCGTGCAGAGCCGTCAGACTGGGATATGGATGCTCCCAGTTTTCCCCCTCCTTCACCAAGTCTCTCCAGGCACAAGGTCACTCCAGATATCACCACCAATAAAGATCCAGGCTCTGACAAAGCAAAGGCCTCTTTGCTGACATGCAGCAGACACAGGGCAGAGTGCCTGGCTCCTGTTAACCCCTGACACCTGCTTTTTGAGTGGTCCTGGTGGTTTGTGTATGGAAAACAGACCTGATCTGTCCTGGGAGTCTCAGCAGCTCTCCAGGGTCTTCAGTGCAATCCTGGGGCTGTGTGTGGCCCTGGTTATAATGCAGCATGGGAAAGTACAAATGCTACTGCAGGGAGATCATTTATAATAAAATTTAGAATGTTTTACAGTCATTTACACAGAGATCTGCCAAATATCTGGAGTTTGTTTCTGATTTTATTTGGAGTTTCTCTGTGTATGTGCGTGTGCAGGCACAAGTTTTGGCTGGGAGATGCTGTTGCTTTAAATTCCTACCAGCATTTGCAAGTTTCCAGCCCTTCAGGGACAATTTCACAGAATAACTCCAGCTCCCTGTAAACATTTGAAGCCTTCATTCAGCCCAGCTCAATTCCCAGCAAGTCCTTATGCCCGGTATTCCTTACGGACTGGCTCTCCATGGCTCCCTCTGTAGCACTTTCCTCAAGCTGTCTGAGTGGCTGAGTCTCAAACAAACATGGAATTTAGGCAGCAAGTTTAAGCTTCCTGCAGCTGGGCTTTCTTTCCTAAAGAGCCACGAGCACAGCAAAATGCTCATCATTTTCCCCAGCCATCCCCAGCTTTGTGAAGGGACTTTGAATTCTTCGAATGCCTGAAGACATCACCTCACTCAACCATTCCTGTCCCAATGAAACACTAAATGGATTTGCTTTGCTGCAAAAAAAAAAAAAACCCAACCAACTCTGTTAATGGCTTTTTATTATGTTTGACTTAATGCTGGCATAAATTCTCCTAAATTTATTTCAAGTTTGCTTGAAAACCTCATTTGCCTAATTGTAATAATAAAACAACATCACATGCAGATGTCTCCTGTCTTTTTCAAATTAAATTTATTTTCAATTAGCAGTGACTCAGTGTTTGTTTTTTGGGGGGAGGCACGTGGATGACTGTTGGGGAAAAGGTGTGTGCGTCAGGTGGCGTCTCAGAGTTGTTAGAAAAACAGCTAATTCGAGCACAAGGGATTCACAGAATCCACTGGTCTGGTCTGGCTGTGCAAATCTGCAAGAGATCAAATCCAGAGCATGAAAAAATATGATCTGGGAAGCTGGGAAGTGCCAGGAGAGGAATGTACTGTCCAAAGGGCTGTGTCATGGGCAGGTGCTGCCTACCAGTCTTGGGGAGGTCTGGGCCACATTGAGACTCATTTGGGAGATGCAGCCATGCAAATCAGGGAAAATCCAGGGAACATGATGAGATTATGAGAGGAAATGACTCCACTTTACCCTGCTTCAGACAACACTGAGAGTCCTGCTCTGCTCTTTACTCCACAGCTGACTGAGGGCTGAGCACCTCAGACCGCAGTCAAACCCTGGAGGTGCTGGTTTGGAGAAAATAAATGGCATCAGCTTCATTTAAGAGATAGGGAAACTGAGACACAGCAACTCTGCCCATGGCAGGGGCCGGGGGAGGTTGGAACTGGATGATCTCTAAGGTCTCTCAACCCAAACCATTCTGTGACTCTGTGATTGTATGAACTCACTGACCCTGCTTTGGCCACTCAGAGTAAGGTGATTTTACAGAGTTATGAAACAAACTCTTTCTCTCCATGTTGTGGTTGTTAACAGGCTCCAACTGAGGCTCAGACCTGAGCTGATGGGGAGCTGATCTGCCTTCATCTACTGTGGGATTCGAAGCGACTTGAACCAGGCTAAAACCCATGTAGCTACAATAGATCTGGAATAAAATCATCTACTTCCTCAACAGACGCCTCTGGAAGTCATTGATGCAGCACCTGAAAGCAGCAGAGAAGCTGTAGCGTGGCTGAGGTGCTGTGGCTTTGTTTCTTCCCTTCTCCCTGCTGGGATAAACGAGGCGGAGATCTCCCGAAGACATCAGCATTTTCCTGGTGTGTGTTTGTACAGGAGAGGTCAAACGGGGCTTGCAGGGAGTGCAGGAACATGCAGGGAGAGCAAACCATCAGTGACCTTTCCAGGTGTTTGCAGAGTCATGTTGGTCATGATGCCCTGGCATATGGTTGAAATTTAAGCCCTTGTACAGCCTTTGGCTATCTTGGGTTGTGCTGAATGAGATGCAAATTAATTGTGATGAGCATCTGGAATCCAAGGAAATGGCTATAAATAATGCATACAACTTGCTCAGGTTTGTAGGTTTCCCAGGCAGAACTGTTCTGGAAATCATTTAGGGCTGGTGAAAGGTGCCAGGTCAGTGTTTGCGCAGAAAGAGGCTCAGGTTTGTGCCCCACAGCAGCAGTGCCCTGATCAGGCTGCCCAGAACTGCCATCTACTCCTTCCAGTTTATCATCCAAAGACTTTTAAGGTCTTGAACATTCCCAAGACACTCTGGAAGAGTGTCCATCAGTGCCAGCTGCCACTGTGCTGTTCAAGATGGTCAGCAGTGTGATGAGAACAGGTTGGAGAAAAAAATAATCATTCAATAGGTTCTTAAAATCATAAGATCACAGACTGGTTTGGGTTGGAAGGGATGGTAGAGATCATCCAGTCCCACCCTCTGCCATGGGCAGGGACACCTCCCACTATCCCAGGCTGCTCCAAGCCCCGTCCAGCCTGGTCTTGGGCAGTTCCAGGGATGGGGAATTCACAGCTTTTCTGGGCAGCCTGTGCCAGGGCCTCATCATTTCACAGGATGCTCAGCAGCAATCAGCTGTCAGGCACCAATGCTACCATCCCTTCTGCCTCTGGGGACATGTTGTTACCCAAGACAAGAGAGTTCCTTTTTCCCATGCCTGGTCTCTGACTTCACCAGCCTCACCCAGCTGGTAAAGAGGAGAGGAGGACTCTCCCAGCAATGCTCTCACCGTGGGAGTTCTGCTCGCTGTCTGGTGGTTTTAATTGCTTGGAAAAAATCTGACGGAGGGTTTGTGTGCCTTGAAGCTCGTCCATTCCATCCAGGTGCATGAGCTGATGTAACAGATGATTCCTCCCTCCCTTTGTGCTGCAGATGAACTGGGAGAGTTCATTCTCTCAGCCCCTGCACAGGGTTGTAAAGCACCTTGTAACTGGGTCACTTGAAGGTTTCCAGCTCCGAGTGTCTGTGTAAAATCCAACCCTGTGCCGATGTGTGAGGGAGCAGATTGGAACTGGGAATTAATTTGCTTTGGTTTTAGCTCTGTGAAATTCGTGAAAGCAGAGAAGTCTGGTTCTGCAGTCCCGAAGGAAAGACCTGCTGTTGACTCCAACATCCTGGCTCCTGCCATGGGACTGGGAGGTTTCAGTGCCATCTGCCAAAGGGCAGAGGGATCCTTTCCTGCTGGCTGGGGCACCAACGTGAGGCTGAACACGCACAAAACTCACACAAAGTCTGCAAGAGGCCTTGAATGCAAATTACTACAGGGTTAATGCTTTCAGCATCATGTTCAGGCTTTTCCTGAGTGTGGCAGGTGAAAATTCAGGCACATTTTGGGCTGCCTCCTGCTATTGTTGCTATTGTTGTGTTTTGGTTAGAAGCATTGAAGAGAAAATTTAAAATCAGCTCCGTGCCATCTCTTTTAGCCTCTGCCTGGAAAAGGTCATTTATGGAATAGACTTAAATGCAATATTTAAGGCAGGATGGCTGCAGCTGAAGCAATAATGTCTTGTAAAATGCTTGGAGCAATCAGAAATCTCCATGTCCTATCAGCCAGTTTATTTTACAATGTCCCTGGACAAAGAAAAACAAAAAGCTGACTTTTGCAGCTATGTGGGCAGGAGAGATAAGTTTCATGTGGAGATGGGACTTGTAATCTTTGCTTGTTCTTGGGCTGCAAATCTGGTCCTTCTGAGCTGAAATAAGATGTTTTTGCAGCTCAGCCTGAGATGTTTTACAGGCTCTTTTCTCTGAGGGTTTCACAACAAGGATTTCGGGGAGTGGTCAAGCTCCCATGAGACACAAGAAATTCTGTTTAAACATATAAACAAAACCGAACCTTTTTACAGAGAGGATTATCCAACACTGCTACGGGTTTCCTGGAGAGGTTGTGGACTCTCCATCCATGGAAATATTCAAAACCCAATTGGACACAGCCCTGAAACTGAGCTGATCCTACTCGGAGAGGTGGATTTGACCAGACGATCTCCAGAGGTTCCTCCACCCTCCAGCATTTTGCAAAGGGCAAATTTTAACTATTTTTATCAAACTTTCTTCCACAGGTCCTTAAGAAGAGAAGAATTGAATCTCTGCCTCACCACACCCAGGTGTGTTGGCCCAAGGTGAGCACTGCCACCCTGTTCTCGAGACTGCTCTGTGGCACAGGCACGAGGAATGGTGAAAGCTCCAGCGCAGGGAGGTGATGGAGCTGCTAAGATGAAGATGTGTTTTTCTGCCTGTCAAACTGCCTGCCGAGCAGGAGGGCAGGGCTGGTGCAAACCACCCCATCAACCAGGCACAAAAACGGGAAATCTGGCGTGTTCCAGCTGTTTACCAGCGCTTCCTGCGGATTTGCACAGCGTCTTCCAGTGGATGCAGCTGCTCACTAGCACCTCTCCCTCTGCATTTGGAGAGGCTTAACAAGCCAACTGCCAAAATCCAGCTGTTAACAGACACACCCGGCCTGCGAGCCTGTTCATGCTACCTTTAATAGCAATTTGTGCTTCCTCATCAGGGGACTGAGGCTGGTCAACCAGCCAGGGCATCCACCTCAGATTGACTCGTCTGCTGAATTACTGACAGCCCAGAAGAGTAGGCAGATGTCCATTCAGCTTAGATGATCCCAGCCCAGCTCTCAGGAAAACACCAAATCCGGGAAAAAAAGAGAAAAATATCCAACAAACTCTAGGCTGCTTTTCTATAAGACCATCTCGTTTCACAGGTACCCTATGCTTGGTCCTATTTTGTTTTTCAGTCCCAGTGCTGCTGTGGTCTCCAGATTAAAGCTGACAGGAATAAAAGCCCTGTCCCTTAGTTTTATGGGGAAAATCATGTATCTAAGTCTTGTGATCCTTTGTTTGATCTTTCTTTTTAATTTTTAATTTTTTCAAACCGGCTTTTAAACACCCAGTCAGTTTTCACAGTCAGAGAAGTGTAGTCCAGACTGAATTTGACCTTAGTATTAAATGACCAGTGCGTGATATCTCTGTTTCTGTGTTGACCTCCTCTTTTCCCCTCATGTTCTCATTCCAAGCCTCCTTTGTTCCACCTGATTTCTAATCTGATTCCTTTCCTCCTCCTCCCATGAATGTTAGCTGCAGCCTGCCCTGCTAAACAATCGAATTTATAAACCAATATATATTGTAATTACAACCTGAAGCTGATTTCCGGGATGTTATCTTTGCCCTGAGACTGCGAGGCTGGAAAATAATGAGCAGAGAAGGTGAGTTAGGATGGCTTCCAGGAGAAACTGGGAGCATTAACACAGGGTGACAACATCTGGATACAGGCAAGCATCATCCTAAACTATGGACTTAGTTTCCCTCTCACAGGTTAAGCAGGGACTCTGGGTAAGGCTGTTGCTGATGTGAGGAAATGTTTTGCAAAATTCTCAGGAAGAGACAGGAGCTTTACACATCCACTACCTGGATTTTACTGCTCCATCAGTTCAATGGCTCCAGCCTTTTGGACTCTTGGACTGTGTCGTGACTCCTTGAAATCTTTGTGCTTCTTCACCAGTGACTCACACAAGCTGATCTGGAAGGCCACATCACCTGATGCACGTTATGGGCCAGTAAAAGCCTAAAGACAACCAAAATAAAGCAGAATTTTTTCATTTTGTCTACTCCTCTGTCCCAGGACAGAGCCCATCCTATCCTGTTTTTTGTACCTGCTTTCATTAACCTTCAACGCGGAGATCTCTACACCTGTCAAAGGCATCTCTTGAGCATTAAATATCCTCCCAGTTCCTGCCCTGCACGTCTCTCTTTGCCATTTAAGCTCATCATTGTGTCCTCCGTGGAGATCCCCATCACCAGCAGGCACAGGGAGCAATGCTGCCTTCGATGATGAAGGATTTTTTGCCTGTTGAAGACCATTCCCAAACCACCTCTCAGTCCTGTCTCCTTTCTGCTGAGCAGCACTGACTTTCCCAGCAGGATTTATTTTCTGGGCCCTTTTGTGGCCTTTCCAGACTCTCCAATCACCTCACATTTTTTGGGAGGAGCACAGCTTTTGCTGAAATCTGTTATGTGCTATCTCAAGAGCAACAACTTTATCCCAGGGATTTCATCCCTTATCTTCCAGAAATTTATCCTGTGGTCTGTGGCAGCTTTCAAGCATCATTCTGGAGCTCTGCTTCCCTGCCCTACACACAACACACTGCCCCCACAGATGTCTTGTCCGTGTTTAAATTGTTCATATTTTCTTTTCCAGTCCATTTTCTCTGCTCCCTGATCCTTCTCTTTGCCACCAGGTTCAGCACCAGGACAGAGGGATGTTGACTTTTAAAGCTGGTGGGGGTTGTAACAGAAACCAAGTGGATAATTGTGGCACGGAATAATAATTTGCCTATCAGTTGATTGCAGCTACTTTGAATTTGAAGCAATCCCGGCTGATGTTTCGCTCAGCGGATTGCTCAGAAGTGGTTTCCTGGAACAGGTCTCACATTTAACAGCTGAGCTGTGCAGCCCAGCTATTTTAAAGGAAGAAATTCCTCGAGTCCTGCTCCCAGAACGGCCCTGGATTCAGGTGTTTTCCAAGCATCAGCCTCTGCTGGAGTGAATTTTAAGCAAGGACTTTGTGGGTGGCCCTGGAATGTGCTCCCACCACTCTGGATGTGATGAGGAACTGCTGCTCAGTTCCTCTGAGTTGTTCCCTCTGTGATGGTCTTGCAGCAGAGGATTTTTGGCTCTTTTTTTTGCTGGAATGTTCACGGAGCATGTCCATGGCTCATCTGGAGTGAGACTGGGACACTCCCTTTGCTCACGGTAGGATTAGCTCCTGTGTTTGCAACACTTGATCCAAATTTCCTCCAAGCAGACACAACTCTGAGCGTTGCTTTGGCTTCCGGGCAACCTCTCCTGGAAGGATTGATGCTCACAAAACCTCGTATGACCCAGCATCCACGGGAAGCCCATTTTGTCCTCACAGGAACGTATTTTGCACTCAAAAGACCCAGAATTTCCTCAAATTGCTTCCCACTGGAATCAGCAGTTGCTTGAAAATCCTGACCAAGGCTCCCAAGTGGTCACTGCAGGAGTGTGGTTTGAAGAACTCAGGGGATGTCACCAAGCACCAGTCAGGGTCGGGGGTGCAGCTGAGGACACCAAGGCTCCAGGTGACACGTGGAGATGTGAGTGATGGACTGAGAACAGATTCCAAGGGACGATTTTAAAAATGGTGCAGTCCCACAGAGGTTTCAAAACAGGTTTAAATCACAGTCAGAATGAAACCAGGATAACTGGTGAAACTTAGCAAAAACTGGTAAAAACGAGCAAACAAATCCACTCAAACAAAATTATCCAGTTACCCGCCTCCAGATTGATGACGGCTTCTTTAGCAGAAAAGTGGTAGGAAATAGCCAAATAAATAGGATCACAATCTTAAACTCATCTTGGAAGTGGAAAAAAAAAGAACCTGTAGATGCAGAAACAGGGGAATTAATTGTGTTTTCTGATTAACAAACACAATTAAGGAAACAAAGCAAGAAAACCTCTAGCAGTGCTGGGGAAGGTTATTTTTATATTATTCTGATTACATGAGACGGTCAGTGCTGGGTGACAGCTTTATTCTGAGAGCTATTAGAGGGACAGAAGCAGATAACTCTACCAACTAATTATTACTGCAATCTGTAATTTCTCTGCAGGGAACTGGAATTGCAGGGGACCGGGGTGAGAAAGAGAAATAAGCAATAGCAACAACAACAAACGCAAAATTGCGAGGATGAAGGAGGAAAGTGGAACCAATGGGGAAATTATTTTCATCAAGCAGGAGCGAAAGGATGGGAAAGTTGTTAAGCTGATTTCATGGGCTAACACCGGCAGGTCTTTTAAGGTCAGAACAAAGATTAAAGAGTCCTGCACGAGGGAAACCAAACAAACCGTACTGGTGTTGGGAGAAAATAATACATGGCTGGGTTATCAGCAAAAGCCAACAACTATTGCTGCTATTCCTGGAGATTACAGGGACCTTTTAAACTGTGAGGGAAGCAGAACCACACTGTCACTCCAGATGGGATTTGGATGATTGAGTGCAGCCAGCAAAAGCTCAGCTGGTTGCCCTCGGACTCTTTCAGAGACAGTGCAAGCCAACCATAAATCCTGGTTCTTTTGGGCCAGGATCTGCTTTAGGGTGCCAGGACTGTGGGTGAAGGGGGTTTGCTTTGCTGGGGGCCTCTCAGGGAGGAGAAATGACTCTGAGGTAATTTCAGCTGAAGGAGAGTATGTTTAGCTTAGATGTTAGGGAGAATTTATTTACTGTAAAGGTAGTGAGGCACTGGAACAAGTTGCCAGAGGTGTTGTGGACTCCTTATCCCTGGAAGTGTCCAAGGCCAGGTTGGATGGGGTTTTGAGCAGCCTGGGATAGTGGGAGGTGTCCCTGCCCATGGCAGGGGATGGAACTGGACGATCTTTAAGGTTCCTTCCAATCCAAACCATTCCATGATTCCGTAACTCTGTGACTCCTGTTCCTCATAGACTATGGCTGTACAGGAGTAGCTCGAGGTTGGATATAAAGGTGATTTTTTTCCTTTATTGACATGATTTACAGGCTGGAATGATCCCAGAGGGACCTGCTTGGGATCCCAAAGTCCTTCCAGCATCTAGCGTTACCCACAGCAGTTCCAGCAGGTGCCGCCCACCCCATCTGCTCTTCTGGTGGGACTGCCAAGAGGATCTGCTGTCCCAGCTTCATGGATAGATGGGATTTGTGGGCAGGTTGAACCTGCCTCTTGAGACAGGTAGATCTACACCACCTGTGTTCATCCTGTAAACCATTGGTGGGCCCAGACTACGTCAAGAAGGTTGATCAGTAGCTTTTTAATCTGTTTTAAACAAACAAACAAACAAACAAACAAACAGCTCCTTGGGATATTTAAGAGAGAAAAATTCAGCCATCAGAGCCAAGCAAGCAAGAAGAACCCCGAGTTAGTTTTGTTTCCTTTAGCCTCAGAATCACAGCTGCTTTATGCCCATTAGATGGCAAATCCATCCTGCTCCTGTTTGGACTCATGACAAGGGAGGAGAGGACAGAGAACCAGGAGAGACCCCCTGGGTCACCACGCCAGTCCCAAACTCCTGCTGTGCCTCTTGGAAGTGGCCACAGAGATGGCAGCTGCTTTCTTTGGTGTGATGGGGCAATCTTGGTGTCGTTTTTCCTTTCAAAGGTGTAACAGGAGTGTATTAAATCGATAAAACAAAGAAGGCTTCCAGAAGCTGACTTGTTAAAGGATGCATTGCGTTGGAATTAGTTCCTGGTGTAAGAGGGGAAAAAGGACAAGGGTGGGTTTTGTGTCTGCTGGAACCGGAGGACAGGAATTCTGTGCCTTCTGTAATCCTGCCAACAGGCCTTAGAGACAAGATAAATCCATCCACTTGGCAAAATGACCTAAAAAATGAGTCTTTTACGTTATAATTCCAAACCTGTCTCTTCTCCCCACTCCCTTTTTCCTCTTGAGATCTCTTCTGGGACATGAGAGCAGGGAAAACTGATGTCTGTGGCAACCTATATTGCTGTAAAAATAGAAGCCTACACCTGACGACATCATGAGAGACATCAGTTATAGGATCTCAGGCAGAACGTTCATGCGACCCTCGGAACTTGTTACTCCCTCTCATACAGAGCTGGGTTTGCTTCTTGGAGTGTGGAAGGTCAAAATATCTCAGTGTGTGGGTGCTGAGGCAGATTGGTGAGATGGGAAAATGTTTTGAAGGGAAAAGGTTTATTTCTGTAGATAGAATCATGGGATTGTTAAGGCTGGAAAACATCTTTGAAATCTTCGAGTCTAACCATTAGCCCAGCACCACTAAACCGTTGTTATGGATGGTTAATAAGAGTTGGCTTTCGTATGTTAAGAAGAGGTTAATAAGGGGGAGAGTTAAATTGTTAATCACATGTTGGATTAATTAGTTATAAGGTTAGGTATAAGTTGTACGTTGTATTTTGACAAAGTTTCTTAATTAGAGTATGTAATTTGTATAAGGTTGATTGTGTATGATGTATTCCGTGTTAAAAATCCCTAGTTTGTATTGTTGTAAAGTTAATTATTTAAAATCCCTATTAAAACAATGGGGGCAAGATGGCGGACGGGGCTGAGGGCAGCTTCTAGAACATTCTTGGAGAAATGCCAATCAAAGGATCAATCAAGGAAAGGTACCTCCCAACCCCTAGACCGAGCATGCCCAGAGAGGATGGGCTAACAGGAGCCGCCCAAGAGGCGTGGAAGGAGGAGGAGTGCTGAGCACCTNATCACCCTTTCAGTGAAGAAATTTCCCCTACTCACCACCCTAAACCTGTGAATGTTTTCTGAGGTGTCCACATGCTTGTGGAAGCTATCAGGAAATATTGAAGTGATGAATCTCACATGAGGCCTGATCCCATGAGAAGTGGGATCACCTTCTGATGTACAATAAACTCTTTTCTCATTGAGCCTGGCACTTAACAGCAGTTATCTGCTGGGCCGTGATCTCACACAAACCTCACTCTATTGAAGGTGGCGGAAAATCCTTCAGGATGGGATTCCCGGTGTTGTCCATCTCACCTCCTGCTTTCCCTGATGCAGGGGAAAGCTGTGCTATCAAGCATTCTTCATGGTGCTTGTGGGTTACATGTTAAATATGATTTATATCCCAGTATAAAACAGTTTATATCATGGCATAAATCAGTTTATATTACAGTATAAATCATAGAGATGTGTGGGGCAGAGTCTCGATGTAACCCCCAATAATAATTTAGAAATTTCCTCTAAGATCATCCTAGGCATTGAGATTAGGCTGCCCAGCCTTTTGCTTTTCTCTTTCTCTTCTAAGACACTTGCCATGCTCGCTCCTCTCCTGTTCTCTGGGACCTCACCTCCCATCCTTGAATTACTGAGCAAAAGGAGGAAACCGCTCAGAGCCACTTCCTTAAGCATTCCGGTAGATTCCACGAGGTCCTGGTGGCTCAGATCCATCCGCGTTACCTCCACTCCACTTCTGTTTCTCTCCCAGGGCTCTTCCTTCTACATCAATTTTATAATTAATGGTATTATCGATCAGATCACAATTAACTTTTCTTTTTCCTTTTTACAAGAAGATAGAGATGCCGTACCAACTTTGTGAAGATATGGATCACTTCATGCCATCTCTGCATCACAGGATGTATATTTTCGTTCCCCATGAAATAACAGACTTGCTCTTTTCTTCATCCCCTTATTTGGAATGATTTCCAGATCTTTCTTTTGTTGCTGTTCACTCACTTTTATTCACTCTCTACATTAAACTGCCTGGTTTTATTCCTCCATAGTTGCACTTCTCCTTTACTTTTTCACTAAATTTGCAGCCTTCTTCCCACTTTCTGTGTAATTTTTGTTTTTCCTTGCCCAAATATCCAGACTTTTAAAGCATTCCTGGTACAACCACCTTGGTCTCCTGCCTTGTTTTTTTCTCTGTGACACTGAGTTTTGCTGATATGGATTTGATGGACTCTTTCAGCAAGAGCCAGTATTTATTTTGTTGCTACTGAGCCTGTTTACCAAGGAAGCAGCATTATTTCACATTTGTTGCCCACTTTGTCAAGCCTGTTTCTATTTTGCTGTTCCTACTCCTTCACTTCTTTAATAAAGTGACAGTTACTGCCACTGATATTTCCTGGAAAAAGTTACCTTTCACCTTTAGATTTTTAGCTTTTTTTTTTTTTCCCCACCGTATTTTTTTCTTCCCTTTCTGAAATAATAAAGATGACTGAAAATTTCCCTTCTTCCTAGGTCACATGCTGCTGCACTTCTTCTCCAATAAATATTCACATCTCCTGGGACTCGCACGGTTTTGTTCTCTCCTTCAGCTGTGGCTCCGTCTTTCCCCTACACCAAAACTGCACCGTGGAATTCAGTTGTTGGGGTGTTTTTTGGGTCATTTGCCACCATATTCCTTCAAAAATGGTCTGAAATGGTCCTGGTGTCATACTCAGAGTTCTGTTGAGTGTGAAATGGAGCCTATGCCAAAAAAATATTATTATTAGCCCATCTAACGATAATGTGAAAGTTAATGAACTCACACTCATAATCCACGCTGATACAGATGAGACTCAATAGTTATAATAACATTAAAAATGTTATATCAGGAAGCTTTCCAGCATCTACCCTTCTTCTCTGGTCCTGCCAACATACCTCTTCATCCAAGGATTGACAGATTCCATTCCCTTCAGCACAATCAGAGGAGGGTTCTGAAGAGTTGTCACCACCCTGAGAACTTTTCTGGATGATTTGAGCTGTTCACGGTGGTGTTTTTCCCTTCTCACTCTTGGGTCCCCCACCCAGGGGTGTTTTCACCCTTCCCTTTCCCATCCCACCACTCCTGTAGGGACTCACAGCTCCTTCCAACCTCCAGGAACCACTGCAGGAATCCTCCTGCTCTGCAGGAATTTACGTTCACCACCAAGCAATGCCCACTCCTGGGCTGCTGCTTTTATATCCCTGCCTGTCTCCTGGAAAGTCACACAGAGAAAACGTGTTTGCAAACAGAACTTCAGGTAGCTGATAGCTCCCCCCAGCACCAAAGCTGGCAGAGAAGCAATTGCTGCAGGGAGGGACGTTCAGAGGCTTCCTAAACTTTGATGCCCTGTGATTTGCAACTCTCTGTAGCTGGAACTTGCAGTCTCGTCTTCGCTGCTCAATCCTTCAGGGGATGGAAACCTGTCGAAAGGCTCTTGCTGATTTCTGTGGGGTTTTGACCAGATCCTCACTGAACTTTTAGATGACTTCAAGTGAGCTAAAACTTCACACATCCTTCTTTACCCCATGCAGTGGCTGACTGCTCTAAAGTTTCCTGGTTCTCAGCTTGCTGAAGAATTGAAGAAACGATGTCACCTTGCCTGACTGAGTGTTGTCCCTCCCTTTTAACTCCCTGCTAGGTATTTTATATGTTAGATGAAAATATTTGCCACGTTGGTGAACACATCTCGGTGTCTGAGTGTGATCCGACGGGATTCTGATCCTGCATGCAACCTTGGGCACTGCTGAAAGACAGAGAATAAATAATCACAGCACAGAATAGGGGACATGACTGATTCTCCAGCTGTAAGCTGCTTTCAGTCTGGTCACTTAAAGCTTTCTGCTGTTCACGAAATGTGCCATACAAAGTGGCTGGAACTGGTTTTGGCTTCCTCACTGGATGCCTCAAGTCTTGAGAGTTGGTTTTTTTTCTATTGAATGGAAAAATGATAAATCACAAGGCAGGGACAAACCTGTGCCTGGTATGAACTTTTAGGATCTTCTGTGATAATCCTACAACCCACCAGTATAATTCAGCTGCAGGAATATCAGTGTCATTAACATCCTACTTATTAGACAATTAATTTCCTTGTTGATTGTAACTCCACGCACAGGACAGTCACCACACGTGTGTGGGCAGTGTAAAGCATTGCACAACTGATGGAAGGGGAAAATAAAATCTTGCTGTTGATGCGGCTCCAGATGAAGTTCAGGCTGCTCTGGGAAGCGTGGGTTTCAATGTGCTCAGAGGCAACCTCAGGTGGGAAGGGTGGAGGGGAACCCCTTTGCCATGGAGAAAGAATGAGCAGAGAAACCTCAATTAAATTAAAAAGCTCAATCACGTTGTGCTTCCAGGCAGGAACAGCTGGAGGTGGCTGCACCACTAATCTGAAAAGGGTCGGTGGCCAGCACCAAGCAGGTCTGGGAGAGAGACATTTGTAGGCACAGATAAGGAATGATCATCACCCTGATTTCAAACAAGGTGCAAGCAGCAATTAAAACATTTTATAGTGCAGGAACTGGGAGGAACAGAATCCACTGCCCAAAGCCATGGCCCAGCCAGCAGCTGGCCTGTGTGACCTGAGAACACAGTCTCTCCTCAGTTTAGTTATTTGGGGATTAAATAAAATTAATTGGGGATTAAATTAAACTTTTTTTCTCAGCTCCTTCTGCAGTCAAAGCAGGGAAATGAGGTAGTTTACTCCTCACACCTTAAGCTGAGGTTTCTTCCTCCTCCCTCATGGGTCTCCCCAGGATAAAATCATCCCCCTCTTCCCACCTCTTTCCCCCTCCTCCCTGGTCCCCAGGTAACCTTCCTGTGATACTCAAAGGCTTGTGTTGTACTTTTGCCTGCCAACATTTCTGTCCACCTCTGTCATGTCCCAAAATGACCCCTTAAACTCTCACAAACCTCAGCTTTAGGGGACTCAGGATGAGGCAGGAGGCTGCCCCTCATGGCTGTGGAAAAATGGGGAAAATCCTCCACTCCAACAACTCATCTTCATTTATCCTCTGTGTGCAACAGGAGAGAAGAGTTTGATTCAGGTGGAGGAAAAACCAAGACTTGGGCCTACACAGCCCAAGAGAATCTCTCAAGCTATTTTATAGATGGAGGGAAGAAGGAGCTGCTGCATTTTAAAATAAACCAGCAGCAGCTCTGCCTTTGTGGCTGCAGAGAGCCTCAGGCTGTCTCGGAACTGCTGAGGGATAAAGGGATGCTCAGGGTAGGTAAACTAAAGAGCTGAGAGATTTCTGGTTAGGAGCTGCTCAGCTTTGCCATGACCAAAGATCTTCTGTACATGCCAGTACAGGGGAAAAAAATGGTACCTGTGTAGCTCAGGAACCTCTGGGGTCAGGTGATGGATGAGTGGGGATTTTCAGGTTCTCTGTTTTAGAGTTAGGTGCCCAAATTCCCTTTAAATCCCCCTTTAGCTTTGTAAATCCTTTGTGAATGCTCTCGGTAAATAGGATTGCCGCCAAGAAATACCTGGATTGTGTCAGCCATTTCTCTCCTCCAGAAATTAATCCTGGAAAAAAGTGAGTGTTGGTTAGTCTGTGCTGAGCCCCCCACGCTGGGAGAGGGAGGATGGAGCAGCAGAACTGCTGCCTGGTCATTGCTCTTGGAAAGGCCCTGCTGCCTCTTGCCCTGAGAAGGGAAAAGGTAGGGGAAAAGGAAATTTAAGCCTCCCAAGCTAAAATTAATCCCATTGTAAACCAGGTAAAGGCGAAGAGAGAGGAACTCTGGTTTTGTCACACCACCAGTATCAGCATCAGAGTGCTGAGATCTGCCTGGTGTTTGAGTCCTGCTCTGTAGGGCCTGGTTCCACCACAAGGGGATGGATGCTCAGTGCAAGTGAAATTCATTCCTTTAGTTCAGTCCCCAAATGCCCAGGAGCAGCTGAGGTCCTTGGTTCTCCCTCCTGCCATATGAAAGTGGGCAGAGATAAAGGAGAGTTAACCTCACACCAGGGCAGCTTCCCCAGCCCCAACACCTCTCCCTTTCTTCCCTTTTTCTTTTCCCATTTACATTTTTCATTCATTTACACGTGATGTTAATCTTTCCTTAATCTCCAATTCCTTGGTGTGTGTGTGGGGGATGAATTCCATTTGTTTTTGTTCCACTCTATCAGACACAGCAGCTATAAGATTAAATGATAACTGTGGACCTAATAATAAAAATACAATATAATGTAATGAAAGTAATGTAGATCTAATCCTCTGTTTTATTGCATCCTGAGTGCCTTTGGTGCTATTATTTTTTTCTTCCCTATGTCTCCGTCTTTGACTTAGCTGCATCTTTTCAAGGAAGCAGAGGCATTTGTAAAGATTATGGTATTATTCTGTTGAGCACAGCCTTGCTGTGGGGCACCTTTAATTACAAAATACTATCACTGCTTATAGGGCTGTGTGTTTCTGTGTGTGCAAAGCAGATATTCCAAGCCCCTCAAAGCACGAACGCCAGCTCAGGCAGCTGCACTGGGGAACTTTTGCTGTCTCCCTCTTTATTTTTCGTGCTTCTTGTTGCAGTTCCTACACACACACTCTTTCTTTCTGCGTTGTTATTTTTATTGTTTTAATCCTTGTTTAGGGAGAAACTTCAGAAGCGCTGAAAGCAGGAGTAGGTCTCTGCGAAAACTCCCACTCTGGTTTCATCTGTGGCCCTGCTCTTTGGGTAGAGAGGCCTCAGAGGTCTCAGAGGCACAAGGTGCCGTGCCCTTCCTGACCTCTGCTGCCCTGGCTGTCTGCCTCTCTGTCTGGATCATGCTGGGGATGTCACTTTGAACGCTCAAAGTGGCTCCATCTCCGAGTGCCGCAGAGCAAAGCCAGCCCTTCACGGCAAGGACGCTTTGAAAGCGGTTCAGGCGAGGTCTGGGATGGGGAAACAGCTGGCTCAGGGTCTTCCATGGAGTCACAGCTGCAGTTTGGTGTGTCCAGCTGTGCTGGCCTCAGTGGGGACAGGGAAGGAGCAGGTGAAGAGCCTGGTTTGTTGTCCCTGTGCTCATTGCAGTCAGGACGTGGGGAGATCAACGTCACCCTGCTGCTGGGTTTAACCTCTGATTAAACCAGGGACTGTGTGCAGCTCAGGGAGCCTCAGAAACACCCTCACCTTGTGTTGTATCACCCCAGCCTGGGATTTCACAAACCCCTTTTAAATGTGGGGATGTTTGCCACTTTCCTCCTCAGTTTCCCCAATGCTCTGACACAGCTTGTTCTCCTCTCTTAGTCCTCCTGGTCCATGAAAGATTAAACTTGTTGCTTCAAACACAGGTTCTAGGAAAGAACTTAAACATCAGGCAGACAGAAATCAAGAATTCACCCATGCAAGAATATAATTCAAACACAAACCAAACTTTTATTGTGCGTTGTGAAAACACTAAGCCATTGATGTGCTCCTCAGAGAGGGGAAAGGATATATTTTCTGCCCTGGACATCGCAGAACTCACCTGGGATGTGACATAGGCTGCCTTGGCCCAGGAAGGACCTGAGAAACCATTTTAATGTCACATTCATTGGAAACCCTCTGGAGTCATGGGTGCTTTTGGCTCCTGTGAATTGGTGTTTGCTGATGCAAAACCAAATTGTGGGGAAATTCTTTGATATCTCCTGAGAGCACATCACGCTCATCTTGGGCTGAGTGCTCCTGGCAGTCTGGCTGCTTTGGTGCAGCCCCCTGTAAACCAGCAGGTGGAGAGGGTACAGTTCAACTGCCCAAACACAGACTCCTATTTGAGTTTTCTCAGAGCATCCCCCAGTGCCCCTGCAGAGAACCAGGGGTTTCCAGTTGGTCTCATGCCACAGATTAGTCCCATACAAGAACCTCAGGTGACATCAAATCTCATAAAACTTTGTCGATTGGAGCTTGGTTTCTGCTGGTACCTCAGTTTCCCCTCAAAGAACCTCTGTGCTCCCAGCTTTCCCCCTGTATCTGCTCACCTGTCCAGCCTCTGAGTTTCCCCAGGCATGGGTGTATTCCAACAGAGTGTTCAGGCACTTGAACAGAGTGAAAACAGATCCTGCGAGTGAGATCCAACTCCATAGGCACTGTGGGTGTAGATACAGATACATATTTCAGCAACCTGGAAGGTGTCACTGCCTTGGCAGGGGGGAACTGGATGGTGTTTAAGATCCCTTCCAACCCCAACCAATCTATGGTTCTTTGATGTTTCTCTATCCCACATTAAAACCAGTCTAGCAAGTGTAGCTGGGTGACCCAGCCATGCAATTCAGCCTCCTACTTACTATCCTGAAAAGGATATTTTTTTCCAATCTTTTTTCCTCTGGAGAACTCCAAATTACGGGGTTTCTGCCTGCCAGGGGGATGTGAATGCTGTCTGTGAGCTCCTGATACACCTCCTGTGGTGTCTCCATGCTGCAGCACCGTGCTGACACAGTTCATGGTACATCCACAGGGTCACAACCTGGATGCAAAGCCCCATCCCTGCTCTTTGAACTGTTGGAGCATCGGCAGAATGCAAATCCCAACTGCTGGAGGGTGCAGTCTCTAGAGGGAGACATGGTCATTCCAATTTCAACAAGGCATTTCCTCCTGGGGTGTTGTGTTGCAGCACCACAGAGCACCCTGCACCCCCTGTGCCACCTTTCCATCTGATCTCTGTCACCTGCAGCGCAAAGTTTGGGGTAATTGTGAAGAATGGGAATTAGCTGGACAATAATCTCCACTCAGCAAACGGTTTTGGCTTTCTCTTTTCTGCAGAGCTATGCACCCCCCACTCTGGGAAAGTGCTCCTTGAACACAGGACTCATTTTTCCTGTAGTGACATCCTGAGTGATTACCTTATCAGTCTCACACTTGAGTGTTGGTGTCACCTGTCCTGATCTGTGCTGCTCTGTCTCCAATCTGCTGTCAGAACACAAGGAGGCACCGAAGCAGAAGGTGCAAGACCCCGGATTGATGGAATTGTCAGGTGAGCTGAGTCGGATGCCAGGCAATCATAAACCTCGGCTGTGGCTGCAGCCTGTCTTCGTGGTGATCTTCTGGCACTGGGAAATCACATTAAATGTTGCAATGATGGGGTTTCAGTCTGTCTGCTGTGGTAGATGTAATGTCTGGAGGGTTTTTTGAGCATGTCTCTGGTCTTGATGCAGCCGGATGATTCTGTGAGCTGCAGCTTCCAGTGAGTGCATCAGATTTGCATCTCAGAGCCACAGGAATCCAGCTGTGCAGTGACAGCACCTCTTGCTTTCTGCAGGGCTCAGCACAGTTTAGTCCCTACCTCTGGAATTTGTCTGCTTCTGGAAAAGAAAGTATCATCCATCTCCAGCTACAACAGTAGCAAAAGGGAAAAGTTTATGCTCTCCTTGGGCATAGAAGCTCTAGTGACAAAAACTGGATTGGCTGACTTGCAGAGGATTTGGGGGAACATACAAATTTTAAGAAAGAGAGAGAAAATATTGACATTGGTGAAGGCAAATATTTCTGTCAACTCTCCCAAAAGCATCATTTTAGGGGTAAATGGTGCTGCTGAATGTCCAGTCTCTGGTTTGCACTTGCCAGGGGTGTGGGAGGCCAGAAGCTCAGACCCTGATATCCTTCTCCAGCCACGGTTCCTACCAACAATCTCCTGGTTCTACCAGGTCAGGATTTACCTTCTCTCTCCCTCTGCTGGTGTTCTAACCTGCCCTTGCTCTCCCCATGTGAGGAGGTGGATACCCAGACTTAGTTAGACCTTGGGACACCCAAGCAGGAGAAGTTTCTCTCCACAAAAGTTGATGTCATTGACTTTTCAGCTCATGGGAGGAGCTGTGAGATGGGTTTCTCAACCTGTCCTATATTGAAAGACTGTGTGACACCCCATAATGTGCACCTGTGAGATACTTCTGCCTTGACCTTTAAATGTAATTACAATACAACAACCCTGGGTGGATAAAAGCACAAGATAAGAGCTATAATGATGGTATAGCCCCAGTAAAAGATTATCCAGTGCAGACATGGGGTGTAATGTAATGGAAGACACTGGAAAAGAGCCAGAGAAAAGTGCCCTCTGCACCCCCTGCTCCTGTGCAATGTGCAGAAGGACCCTTAATGACCACAGTAGTTGGGTCTGTGTCTTACATCTCATTTGGAAGGCCATCTTATGCAATTAGCCACCTATTACTGGTGGTTAATTGACATCCAAGAGACATCAGGATTACGGTTAGAGCTAAAAGTCAATTAATGGCTCCTCGCTCTGCTCCAGCCATGTTAAAGTGCGGGAACAGCCACGGTCCCAGGTACCCCAGCCAACTGCTCCTCCCCTTCCCCTCCTCCCTGGCAGGATCAATCATTATAATTAATGCTGAATGGCCGTGGTTTCCCATTGTTGACAGATTTCCTCTTGACTTCCAAAGGGTTTCTCCCTCCAGCAGAGACCTCTTGGTGCAGTCCCAAGAGAAACTCATGGCTGGAGCCAGCAGAGAGGTCAGCTGGGAATTAGGCACTTCAGTCCTCAGGTTTTCCAGCTTCAAGGGTTGCACTGGAGCTCTCCTGGCACTCAGTCTGGAGGGCATAACGACATGAGAAACCCAAGGAGGCTCTTGGTTTGGGACAACTGGGATGCACTCATCCCAGTGAGGAATCACAGGTGGCTTGTGAGGGATAAAACTCATATTGCAAAAGTTCTCTCAGAGCGAAGGTTCACTTGTGTCCTTTACTGCCAGTCACTTCCAAACTTGCCAGAACTCCACTTCCCTCTGCCAGCAGCAGGAACTGCTCAGAATCAAAGAAGAAATTGTTAAGAGTCAGGGGAAGGTGTGCAAGTCCACACAGACATGAATTTACAGAGGGGTTTCCTCAGACTTGTCATAAACACACAGGTTCTTGTTTTCCCTTTACAATCCAGTTTCCCTTCAACAATTCTTACCAAAGTCTGACCATGGCCATGTAAAGTTCTGATCAGTTTTGAGCAGGATATTTTCTGTCTCAGTCCTGCTTCCCAGATATTGCAAAGCCTCTGAGAGAGAAGTCCACCAGATTTTGGGTTTTTGTCTGGGGACAGGGATACACTTGAGGAACAGGGCAAAGAAACAATCTTGGTTAGATCCTCACTAGAGTAACTCAGGTTCCCAAACACCAGTTGGTGCTGGAGTGCTCCCTGATTTAGCAAGGAGAGCCCAGACAGCCTCCACTGGCCGTGCTGGGTTTCCTTAGGGATAATCACTCTCTGCCATTTGAGACTCCCTGTGGTACCCAGTTCCTCCCCACGGGACCAGCAGACACGACACTGGATCCACTGGTGACCTGAGCCCTTCGGAAACAAAGGCTGAAGGTAAGTGGGACATTTCTGGGCATCTCGGATGACAAAGACATTTGACTCACAGGGAGATACTTGTAAGCAGACACCTTATTCAGGTGCCCGGAGCAGTGAGGTGAGTCCTGTCCCTCCTTTAGGGAATCAGGATAGCTGCTGGCATTCAGAGGTGGCTGTTATCAGGTAATTTGAACTCTCCAGAACAACACAGGAATGGCCAATAGCTTGGACTGATGAACTTTTCCCCCCAGGATCATGTCTCCAGTCATGGCCAGCAGAGGTAAACACAAGCACAGGCCACATCAGAGTCACCATCCTCCAAGTTTAGCCCCCTCTCTGAAGTGGTTTATGAGTCACTATCCCATTATAGCTCCTGAAGTCTGAACAACCTCACTTTTCCTCCTTAGGGTAATTTTTCTCAGGTTTGCATTGAAAGCCAACAGCCTTTTTGTCCACAGCATCCTAAAAATGATGCACACTGAGTGTTCTTATCCGCACTGGACCTTCCCCACTCTGCACCTGTAGATCACAGGCAGAGCTGTCACCCCTCTGTAGGACCAGGGAGAAGGTCAAACCCACCCCAGTTTGTGATGACAATGAGGTGACTTTTCCCACTTCTCTGCTGCTTGTGATGCCTCCACAGCAATTTCTATTCCACTTGCACGTTCGCAGTTGAAATAATTTGGTCACCAGGTGTTCAAAAGCTGTCGCTCTCCTGTTCTTCAAGGTCTTTCTCTCCATCAAGATGCATATGCCTGGAATCCCTGCTGCTGTGACTCTGGCCACAGCAAGGACACAAACTGTGCTCCCTATTTTTGTCCTGAAAAGGTAAATGAAGATAAACAAATCAATAAACAGTGGCAGCTGGTGAGCTGCCTTCACCCAGAAGATGCAGTTGTGTCTGTGTGTTATTAAAAACACATCAAAACACAAACAACATGAGTGAAGAAATCCAACACAAGCCAAAATAAAAGCACCAAGCCTTTGGTTTGCACCTTTTCCACTGGGGAAGACACCATGCAGATTAATAGCATTTTAAATTGGGTTGGTCATGGATGAAGAAGAATTTTAAATGGGATCAATTTGTTTTCTTCTTCTTCTGAAAGACAGTGTCTGCTCCTAGAACAACTTGTCTGGTGAGGAAGAGAAATAAACTCAGCATGAGATTTCTCCCTATGAATACGATTCTGGGGAAGAGATGAGCTTGGAAATTTGGGTTGTGCAAGTTTTTACCTCTTTTAATTTTATTGTGGGGCATGAGCCATCACTTTTGCATTAGGCCTGTACAGGACCTGATACAATGAAGGGCCAAGAAATCTGCAAAATACAGAGAAAACTGTGAGTTTGCTTAATTGTCATAGAATCAAAGGGTGGTTTGGGTCAGAAGTGACCTCAAAGATCACCCAGTTCCAACCCCTTGCCATGGACTCCTTCCACTGGATGAGATTGCTCAAATTCTGACAAATTCTGTCAGTTCTTTACAAGGTGAGGGTGGTTTGGTTCATGTCAGCTGCCTCTGCCCATCAGCTTTTTGTCTGTGGTGGGTTCCCCTTAGCAGGGGCAGAGCTGGGAACAGCGTGGCTGCAGGTCCACAGGCCTGGGCACCACTTCATTTTCCTGCTCCAGACAACCCACACTGCCACAGCCATCATCAATGTGCTATGAATCTAATTATTATCGTCTCTCCTGCAGACATCCCCAAGCCTTTGAAAGGGCTGTCATCAAAAAAAACCCCAAAATGTGTTCTGGGTTCTGCTGGTGTGAATGGAGAGATGGCTGCTTTGTCAATTCTACTCGTGCATCCATCTCATGAGAACTGCCCTAAAAATGTTGGAATTAAAGCAATAACTCCATTGTTCAAGATGTTTTTAGCTTTGTTTTCTCTAAAAAAATAAGTATATTCCTTTTCAAAGAGCCAGAGTCAAAGGGCCCTTTTTATTTGCCAACACGTCCACGGAGAGGAGAGCAAGAGATTTATCCAAGTGTTGTAGGAATTTTAAAGGACTTAAAATATAAGTCCTTTACACACTAGTGAAGAAACTGGAGTGACTCTTATTTTAGGCCAGCCTAGCTACGAACACAACTTTTCTGCTGGGGGTTTGAAGAGGGCAGGTTTTGCTGGCTTATCTCCACGGGAGAGTTCCTGAATATTGGAGAGGCTGCCTGGTCACGTAGTGACTGTGGCAGGCAGAGATTTGGATTTAGACCTTTTTTCTCCCAGTGCTGCCTGTGGAACTTGGCTGTGTTTTGTGTTGGTTCCCCTGGGATGGATTTTTCTCTGAGGATGAATGCATTACAGATGGGCTGCGGCACGACAGAAGGCTTAAAAACACAGACAAACTCTCTGTTGGAGGTAAACTCGGTTTCAGTGTGAAATGTTGCTTCCAAAATTTAGGGATCCTCTCAAGAGAAAAGAGACAATTTCACTCTGAAAGATTGCAATCACCACTCCCAGTTCACCCAGTTTCCCAGTGCAGAGGCTGTGCTGGGCCCTGAATGAAGCCCAAGGCCCAGCTGGGAGCTCTCACTCCCCTCTTCCTCTGCATTCCCTTGTCTGGAAGGGTCACTTAAACCTGACATAACTTCCTGGTGAATTATCTCATCATTCCCAATAATCCTGTTTGCCTGACGGGGCTGCCTCACAAACAGCCCCCCACGGACTATTTCCCCATCTCTGTCTCCTCTCCTAATGACAAGCACTCCATTTGGGGCCTGCTTTCCCAGCAGCCTGATGGATGCCACGTGTGGATTGATTTCCAGCTGGAGTCTCCTCCTCCTCCTCCTCCTCCTCCTCCCCCTCCTCCCCAGCACATGAGAGGGTTGCACTGCTGTCCAGCGACACCTCTGCTTGCTTTTCTTCCCTCTGATACTGGATGCTCAACCACCCTTAAATGTTGATGGGTCATGGCCCAGTGCCTCTGTTTGGCTAATTCTGCACCTCTGCAACCTTTTTTATAATCTTAATTTATGATTAATAGCCACATCTATTCCAGCAGATGCAGTGCCCAGGGTCTGCTCTTCTTGCTGCCGGTATGGCCTGGCTTGCTCTGCCAGGACTGATCCTTCTTGTCCCTGATAACCTGTTCCCCACCTGTACTACCCCTGGAATACCTCCCTATTCAATGCCCAGGACTGGGCTCTTCGGCATCAGTCAAAACCCAGGAAAATGCCAATAATGAAAAGACAGGGCTGTGCTCAATTCCCGCATAAATAAATCCAGACCCATTCTCATTGCTGTTGAAAAGCTCAGGAATGGCCTGGTGGGAATCTAACTCACATGAAGGCTTCTGAGATTAGGCCCAGCAGCAGGAGCCATGTCCAGGCAGGGAATAGCTCACTCTGGACATGCTCTTATCACCACCAGGATGTGCCCATACTCTGGGGACTGCTCCGGCTCCAGGCTGGCAGGGACAGACATGCACACGCTTGATTTAAATGAATCAGTTCCTCAGCCAAAGCAGCACGGGTCAGCTTTTTGTTTGGCAGTTTATGCCAAGATTCCTGCTGTTGAAGATGGACTGACACTTTACAATTTAGAGAACATGGAAAAATCCAGTTTCAGGCTCACAGAGTGGAAAATACCTGCATGCTTGGGATCTGTAGCAGCACCGGGAGGGGGTGGAGGCACATACACATCATGTCTACAAGTGTGCAGGCTGTCTAATTAACTCTTTGGAGGGTCCCTGAGAGACAAAAAATCCCCCTTCAATAATGGAACTTATTCAATATTTAATTGGATGCTAATAATTAAAATATACCTCCTTTCAGCCCAAACCTACTGAGCACACACGAGCTGCCACCGTAATTATCGAGCCGCGCTGATCGCTTCATTTCCCTGGTCCTTGCTTTGTGAGAGGCAGCACTGAGGGTGTGAAACATGGCAGCACTGCACAATTCCTGGGAAAAGATGCATTTGCAGCTCACGGGAACAGGCATCCATCACTTCTCCCCGACTTTTCCAGCCTTTTCTCTACGCCTGTACACAAATAACTGATGTGAAGGATCAGGGAGAGCTGATGCCACAGAGAGAAGAGCAGCAACACCTGCTGCTGCTGGAACCTTCACCTAACGGAGTGTGAGCTCAGGGAACTTTGTTGGTGTTGTTTTTTCATCTGTTTGCTTGGTTTTGTTTTGGTTTAGCAGCAACAGGAGAGATTCTTATAGGGCATTTTCAGATCAACATTTGTAATGAGCCCAGGTTCAGACTTGGGCTATCAGACCACTGAGCTGAAGAAATCAAATACTATTTCCAAGGTGGAAGCCAAACAGGGAAATTTTTTTTCCAGATCTTGCTCTGGACATTTTGGGAGAGGTGTGGAACATTCAGAAGGAGGGAACAGAAAGACTGAAGGTGTGAAAAAACTCAGTGTCTGGGGGTTCTTGTAAAATCAGTGCGAGCTGGATTAGCCTTGCAGCTGTTTGTGTGAGAGAGATGGAATGGTGTGCTGCTGCTACTATTATTATTATTATTATTATTATTATTATTATTATTATTATTACCACCACCATCATCATTATTATTTATGCCCCACTTGAACTTAATGTAATTTTTAGTTAAAGGAAATCCAAGGAAACGTGCTGGTCCATTAGTTCACTGTCTCGAGGATGACCCCAGGGATCAATAACAGGAGAATTCACTGCACCTTGGCAGACAGGGCTCTTTAATCTGACCAAGCCTGAGGGATTTTTTCCCCCTTTTTTCTGCCAATGTTATCTTAGTGCAAAGGTTACAGGAACTCTTAAACTGGCAGAGTTATTGCCTGGGAATACACACGAGTTTACTGCCTAGGAAAAAGAGGTGCCATGTGCTTAACTTCTCAAAGGCTGTGCCCAGCCTGCTGTTTGTCCAGAAGCTGATTTTTATGGATTTTCCTGCAACCTCACAGAGAGTGTGAGCTGTTCCTGCTTTGCCATAGCCCTGCTGCAATGTTTGGGGTTAGGTTAAGCAGAGACTTCATTCCCTTCCTCCCAGGAGATCCTCTGACCCTTGTTACAATCCCTTGGGAATAACCTCACTGAACTCCCTGAGCTGGAGGATGTGCTGCTGGTTTACATCGACTCTTCAAAGCCAGGAGCTGTGCAAAGTGCCCTGCAAATCTGGCATGGGGACAGCAGACCCTGAGCTGAGATCAGAGATGGTTTCTGATTCATCCAATCTGTCCTCGAGAGTTTGCAACTTCTATCCCCAGATCACCAGGGAATGAGCTCCTGGATCAGCACTGGATGGGCATCAGAAAGAAACGGAATTGTCACAGAAATGGGCTGTTGAAGCTATGTTTTTCCGATTTTTTTCCTTGGCATGGACACCAGGGATTTCACTAAAGCTTCTTGTCCTGCTTCAGACTCAGTTACCTCCCAGATGTTTATGCACACAGTGATACCTGCTCTGCATCTGCTCAGCTATTGCTCCAGTGAGCTTTCAAGAGGAGTTCCTCTATCAGCTCATGTAAAATCATGGAGTAAAGGATGATTTTGTCAGAAGCCTTCGGAGGGAACTGGGTGGATCTACCAACATGGCTTTACATCCTTCCATCCATCATAAGGCAAGAGAAACCTCTCTGGAGTGCTGGGAATAACCCAGATGACATCCTTCACTGACAGACACTGCCATGGCCCTTCCTCTTGGACCTTCCAGCTGTGAGGAACAGCTTCCCCCTCTGCAAAGCTGCCACTTTGCCTCCTCGCATGCACCCTTCATGATTTTTTGGTGGGTGAAACCTTGTCCTGTTCTCGTCCTGTTTATCTGCATTTTTACCTCATCCCTCAGCCAGAAATCATCTCACACTGACCGTCTGCCAAGCTCTGTGTGCACACCACGCTTTGGGTTTTTCATGCACACAGGAGCAACTTTGCAGAGAGAGGCTCTGGGACCCCCCCTAAGTTAATTTGAGAAAGGAAAATCTGGTTTGCAATTTCTTTCTTCCCTTCTTTCCCCTCTTCATTTGCCCTTGACTCGCTCAGCTCCTCCATCACCAGTTTGCTGTCTGGCCAGGGCACGCTGCCAGGAATCCCTTGCCAGCCCTGAATAATAAATACCAGCTAAGTGATGGACTAATGCCAGGGTGAGCTGCTCAGAAATATTCCCCCTAGGTCCCAGATCAATAACACTTAGCTCTTGTTCTGTGATTGAAGACAAGCAAAAAAACCACATCATCTCCCCAGGAGCACAGGAGGAGCCTGCAAAGAAACCCATTTACCCCTCCTCAGGTCCCCAGGCATCCACATGTGCTTTAAAACCAGAGCTCAGGTGTGAGTTTCTGCCTAGAAATGCTTAGCTGGGACATGATCAGCCAGGGGATGGCTGATACCAGGGCCTGGGTTGTGGAGGATGCCAGAGGAGAAATACTCATTTGTTGGAATGAGGGACTTACCTCCATCAACATGGCCAGGGCAAAGGACTGGTGATGAGCACCTTGGATGCATCCAAAACTTCCAGGCCAGGTTCTCCGTGTGCTGGGATGTGCTCAAAAACGGGAGAACATCCCTTTGGTTCAGCAGCTTTAGTCAAGAGATGGATTTCTCTGAGTTATCAGAGGGGTGCAGCCCCCACCAAAGCCGGCACCATTCAGCATCTGGAGTTCTTTTGACCCTGTGAATCAGGGCATGGCACTCCAAACGGGGGCTCTGCCAGTGACAGAGTTAATATGGATTTATAATAACACAGCAATGTTCCCAAAAGAAGCTTTAGCACCTCGGCTGTGTGGTTTTCTCCTCCTCTTCCACAGGTGCAACATCTTCTTCTGACCTTGGGTCTCTCTGCCTCTGCATCTTTGATGAAACCAGGCTCACACAGCTCCTCAGCACTGACTGAGAGTTTAACATGCCAGGCAGATCTCTGAAATCTGATGGCTTTTAAATTACTCAAGTGCTGGAAAATAATACATTGCTCTTCCTGACAGGTTAATTGGAAAAGCCCCTGTTCCCGAGTCAGTGCGAGAAGCTGCTGGAAGCTCCTGGGTGAGGGATGGATGTTGGGCAGCGACAGGAGGAGTGTGGCAGCCCAGCCCAAAATCAGAGTTTTAGGTTTTAGCACTATAATTCTCCTTTCCAGAGAGAGCATGAAGTTCTTTTAGTCCTTCTCCACAGTCTCGAGAAGACTCGTGTCCCACAGGGGAGATAAATCCTCCTCCTCTGATATTTCGCTGTTGGTTCAAGGCTTAAATCACTTTGGTTTTGGCTGAAATGGCATCGGGGCCCAAACCCACAGAGTTCAGTGGGAATATTGGGATGCAGAGCAGCAGTGTCTCCAGGAATTTCTCACTGTTGGGGCAGGAGCTGGAACCATGTGGGAGATATCCACAAAAGGGGTGCTGAGATCGTGGTTATGGGTCACAGACTGAGGTGTTTCAGGGGCTGAATTTACAAACATTCTTCAGGTATGCAAACCCAGTCACCCAAATTCTAATTTATTCTGCAGGAAGACTGAAGACCTGGAGTCAGAAAACAGGACCCCAAGATGCTGAGTGCTCTGTCAGTCTAAATAAGATAATCCCTCTCCACATGGAATATCTGATGGGAAAGGCTGATTCTTTCTGTGGGGCTGCGTTCAGTTGCCCAGAAAAAGATTCTGATTATTTATTTTTTATTATTTTATTTTATTTATTTCATTTCATTATTTCATTTTTAATATTTTATTATATATGTTTTATTTTATTTATTATTATTTATTTTATTTTATTCTGTTTCAGTGCTATCCAAGATACTTCAGGATACCCAAGCACCAGCACCAACTCCTGACTGGAGACAGAGCCATTCCCTCGTAATTCCAAGAGTCAGGAGCCAGTGGAGATGTGTGTTGTACTCCCCACACGGCTGACATGGATCACAGGCATCCATGGTGAAGGAATTGTGCCCATTCATTTCCTTTGGACCACTTAGTACAATTTTCCTCATTTAACCCTTCCCATCTCAGGGCTCTTCCAAAAATCTTTGAGTTTTATCGAGCACGAACATGAAGGAGAATTTACATTGAAGCCCTTGGCTGACAAATAGACCAGCAGTGGATCTGTGCAGGGACAGAGCCCCCAGCAACATCAGAAAGGGGAAATTTTGCTCATGTGGGGTTAGGGTGGCAAAGAGTGAATTATTCAGCTCCTCAAAAATGCCACGTTTATCATGTCATACATGTAAAAATGATGCGTTTGCCACGTTTAGGTGCTGTGGCCAAGAAAGCAGTGATGGAGCAGATGAACCAGTGCCTTTCTCATCCACCTGTGGATGAGCTTTTCCTTGCCCATCCCAGAGGCGAGCAAGGGTAATTCCCTGCATTTATCCCTGTCTGCACCACTGCCCGGGCAAGATGGCCTGTATTAAAATAAAAACCAAGGCAAAACCTGGAGAAATTCCTCTTTGGTGTGGTAGCATCCCACAGCCTGCAGATCAGGAGTACCACAGGGAGAGAAACTATGCACAGAGAAAAGGGGAACTTACATACAAATGAAAAGAGAGTTGCTTTTGTTAAACCCTAGCAGCACATGAATTTTACTCCTCATTTCAGACCCTTCCTGGAGTGGCAGCAATGTTGTCCCTGAAAAGACTCTCTCCCACTGAAACGTCTCAGGTGGTCACAGGAGGTGAGGGCAGCGACAGGAACAGCCTCCTCTCCCTTTTTGCAGGGATTTGTTTTCACCTTGTCACCGGGCTGAGGTGACTCCGGGGCACACATTCCCTGTCCCGGTGATTTGCATCTGTGTGCCTTGCCGGGGCGATGTCGCCTCAGAGCCTGCTCCCCAGCAGGCACAGGGAGCAGGGAGACAGACAGGAGGAAACACGAGCTTTATTTGTTGAACGTGGGGAAGCAAGGACAGGGATTAAAAGGATTTAAGATTCAACAAAAGGTGAATGCTAAATTGACACACGGCTGATTTAGAATAGAAGTTATCTGAGGAGGATTAGCAATGCAAGGGCACCAGCACCACAGGGAAGGGAAAGGGTGGCAACAGGTGGATCCAATGTCTTGCAAAGCTGCCCCAGCCTTGCACAGAAATAGGTCATTCCTAACAGCAAATGCAGAGAGCCACCATCATCTCGGGGACAGGATGGATCACAGGGGCTTCCATGGCGGAATCTGCATGGAAAATAAGTGGCAATGGGTCAGGGGGGAGAGAGAAACACCAAGCATGAGACACATGAAGTGGGTACGGTCTGAACCTCCATCCTTTTGATTTAAGTGATAGAATTATACAATGGTTTGGGTGGGAAGGGACCTTAAAGCCCATCCAGTGCCACCCCTGCCATGGGCAGGGACATCTTCCACTATCCCAAGTTGCTCCAAGCCCCATCCTTGGACACTGCCAGGGATCCAGGGGCAGCCACAGCTTCTCTGGGAATTCCATCCCAGCCCCTCCCCACCCTCCCAGCCAGGAATTGCTTCCCAATATCCCACCCATCCCTGCTGTCTGGCAGTGGGAAGCCATTCCCTGTGTCCTGTCCCTCCATCCCTTGTCCCCAGTCCCTCTCCAGCTCTCCTGGAGCCCCTTTAGGCCCTGCAAGGGGCTCTGAGGTCTCCCTGGAGCCTTCTCCTCTCCAGGTGAGCACCCCCAGCTCTCCCAGCCTGGCTCCAGAGCAGAGGGGCTCCAGCCCTGGAGCAGCTCTGGGGCTTCCTCTGGACCTGTTCAAAGACATCCACATCCTTCTTATTTTGGGCTCTCCAGAGCTGGGCACAGCACTGCAGGTGGGATCAGGAAGCCAAGGAAGCCAGGGGAGGTCTGGGGTGCAGAAAAGCTACAGGTGGAGAGATCATTTGTAAAGCACTGGGCATGGGAATCTTCTCCTCTGTTTTTCCCTGGATTTCGATGCTTCCTGCCAAGACTGGCTGCTTTAACAACTTTTCCAGACCAGACTGTGCAGTGTGGAAGCCAGAGCCTCTCTCCCATGGTGGTTCTCACCTCTGCTGACAACAGGACCTCAGGATGAGGTTTTACTTCAAGCATCTTCCATGACCAGGAGACATTTCTGGTTTATAATGCCTTTCCTGGGGACGCCAGGATCACTGGGATCGTAGCTTCCACATCAAACAAACACATCAGTGGGAAGATCATCATGCCCTGTGTATCCAGAGAGGCGGCTTTGTCCAACTCTTAACCAGCTGCCTGGAACTCAGATAACCCTGCACTGTAAACCTGGGACCTGCTGTGCCAGGGCAGGAACAAAGGAAGGAAACAGGATAAAAACGAAAAATAAGGAGCAGCAGCATCAGTCAGTGTGCAGCAGACAAGAATCTCTCCGTGCACTGACCTGAATTATCTCGTCATGGGCAGTTTGTTGGGTGTAAAATAGCAATAATTACTATTGGAGTAAATATATAAACTCTTCCCTATCCATTAGTGTTTAATGAGCTGGTTTTTAGCTGTCTGTAGAGTTACTCAGGGTGCCTTCCTGCTGCTGTCCAGTCACGACAGCACCCCGACAGATGAAACATTTAAATCTATTTATTTCCCTCTCCCTCCATCCTGCCCCCTCCTCTGACGACACATGAACAATACACAAGATCCCAAGCTAATCCCACCCTGTCACTCTGCTTTTCCAGTCTGCAGAAGCAGAGCTGGACTTGTTCCCTTTGAGTTGCTTTTTTTTTTTTTCCTCTCAGTGTGGCTCAGCAGGAGAAAAAAGCATCCTCCAGTTACAGAGTGATTTGAAGGTTAACACAACGACCTTCATCGGGCTCCTAAGAGGGATAATGATCTCTCACTCTAATCAACAATGCAGACTCCTTTTGATACCAAAATAGCAACTGTTAAGTAAAGCCGATTTTTCCCCTCTGTTTTTTTTTTTTCTTCCTTCTTCTTTTCTTTCTTTTTTTTTTTTTTTTTAAATTCTCTGCCTTTTTCCTAACTCTGAGCAGAAGCTCGGAGAGCAAATTGGGAAATCCTATGAGCTTGAAATGGATGCGAGGCAGTCTTCAATTAGACTGTTGATCATGCTCCAATTCAATTAGTCAGGAGCTGATGCTAAGTTTGTTACGGGGTCCCGGGGAGGAAAGGTGCTGACCCTGTTAAGATGATCACTTGTTGGAGTGGTTCCTAAGTGCTGTTGGATATGGATATGCACACAGTGCAGGATGGTGATAATGGCAAAGCTTTCCTTTCTGGCCCTGCTCGGGAAGGGAGCCGGCCAGCTCTGGGATCTGAAGGAATTGATGCTTAATTGCCATTTATCTGTGCCTATCACACACGATCTGCAATGTCAACCAGCAATGGCAAATGCAGATTAAGTGCCTGTAAGTGAGGTATTTACTGACACCGTGCACCTGGATGGGTTAATGCTGTTTATTCTGCGTGGGTACCTGACGTGTGACAGCCAACAGAGCAACACTGGCGTGCCCACAGAAAGGCACAGGATGATTCCATGGTGCTGTGGTGTCCTTCCATATAATTATGGGGTGTTTTTCTTCACATGATCTGCATGGAGCTGCTGTTTCCTAAAACCTTGCATCTGGAGGCTCTACCTCCATGAGCACCATCCTCAGCAGGTGTGGATACTCCAGCCAACCTCTGTTACACCATGGAAGTGTCCAAGGCCAGGTTGGATGGGATTTGGAGCAGCCTGGTCCAGTGGAAGGTGTCCCTGCACGTGGCAGGGGCATTGGAACTGGATGACTTTAAGGACCCTTCCAATCCAAACCGTTCTGTGATTCTTTGTCACTCCCAAATGAAAACTGAATGTATTTATGCTGCAGGGTGTAATATGAATCACAGAGTCACAGAATATCCTGAGTTAGAAGGGACTCACAGGGATCATCGAGTCCAGCTCCTCAACTGACAGCTCAGCAGTGACAGTCTTGTTCTTTATCTTTTATGCCAGCTTCCATAATTTGGCCAAAAAGGCAGGAAAAGTAAAATTCAGCACCACCAGGGGCAGGTTGCATCCTGCAAGGATCCACAGTTCTGGTGCAGGCAGGGCATGACCCCAATGCTTTATCAGCTCGAGGTGAAATCTTCTGCTCAGTCTGCTGACCATTCAGATTGTCATAATTCCCTGGGATCCCTCAGAGCCTCGTTCCCAATGTGTCCTTGCTCCTGGGTCACTGCTGTGTCTGATCGGAGGGGCAGTGCTGGGAGCACTGATGTCTGTCTGATGTGCTTTGTCCCTTAGAAAACGCATGGAAAAATGTGTCGGAATTACTTGGGGGAGAATCTCACAGTACCCACAGGGTTGGTTTTCTGCCTGGGCAGTTCCTGGTCTGGACTGCTGAGGCGAAGGACAGCTGGAGGGAGGTTCTGACAGCCTTGTTTCCCACTCCCAGACATGCTGGACTGCGAGGTCACCATAGAATACCCAAGACTAGAGAGAAGATAGGATGTTCTCATTCTTTGGAGTTATGTCCTGTCTCCAAAAATGACTGAAGGAAAATAGAAAAAAGAGGAGGCTGGTACGTCGTGGCATTTTTACATCTTGTTGCCTTCTGGCAGTAAGAGGCCTGAAATTATGTTTTCATGTTTAACGCACCTTCTACATTTCCATTTCATCAGTTTCCTTAAGTTTTGAACCATTTGCATGCTCAGCAACCACAGCATCCTAAGACAAGGGATTTCACAGGTGACCCTCTGTGTGTGAAGTATCTCCATCCAGTTATGCTGAATTTACTTTCTGATGATTCTCCCTCCTTTTCGGAGCAATCAGACCCTGCTTCCCTTTCCTCGTACCTCACACTCATCAGCAACCCATGTAAAATGGCACAGGTCTGTACATCCCATACACGCCACTCAGGAAATGATGTTTGCTGGGATGGCGGGACCCCAACACACCATGGTTTGCATCAAAGAAGGAGGTTGAATGGGGGAAACGTGGAGAACAGCGCTGTGGATCTTCTGCTGGGGTGAATTTGAGCAGCTCCAGTGGAATTTGAGGAGTAAATACTGCTTTGTACCCCTGGAGTGTCCAGTATGGAAAGCTGGTGGGAGGATGCTGCTGCCCTGGACCTGGGGGACAAGGCAGAGCTACCTGTGCTGTGTGTGAGGAATGTGTGGTCACCATCAGAGACAGGCCTGAATGATAGATGGTGATTTGAAATGTTTAATATTCCTGCCCTGCTGAAGGATGTTTCACATTCAGGTAAAAGGAGCCATAAATCTTTCCTGGCAATTGGAGCTCTGCTCTACCACTACTCCTTCCATCCTATTTTTTTTTTTTTAATTGAGAACTCACCTGGAAAAGAAAAAAAAAAAACAGATGAAGAAATGATGATGAATCATAGCAGCCATGGAACAGCCCAGATAAGGCACAATTTGCATTTTCATGTGATAATTTCCCTCTCTTGAAGCTTTCAAATTACCTTTAGAACCACATTAATTCTGTCACCACAAACTCCAGCGTGGGGAGAGACCAGCCATGAGAACGGGAATTCAAGGGGCTCTGTTTGCCTTTTCTGGGCCTTGAATGACATCTGGCACACAACACCTGGGTTTGAGGGGGCACTTGGGGGGCTTTAGCACACAGCCCTTGTCCCTTCCAGGGGGTAAAGCCATTGGTCTGAATGGGCTGGTTTGCTCAGCCTGGTCCAGATTAAGTTCTGGAATAACAATTTTCTTGTGATGACACGTGCTGGGAGAGAACCGTTGTCTCATAAGAGCAGAGTCATCGCAGTCAATAAATGCTGAAGGAAAATCAGTGTCCCTGGCTCTTATGCTCCATCCCTGGAAGTGTCCAAGGCCAAGTTGGACAGGACTTGGAGCAACGTGGGATAGTGGAAGGTGTCCCTGCCCATGGCAGCGGGTTGGAACGACATGATCGTTAAGGTCCCTTCCAACCCAAACCATTCTGTGACTCTATAATTCTATGATTCCATGACTACTGGAATGAGTATGTACTTTAATATTTTTAAATGACAACAGTTAGAAAAGAAAGCGTGGGTTTGGTACAGAAGGGAGCTGGTTTAACAGCCCTGCACTATTTAATTCTCTCTGTCTGGAACGAGCATCCCTCTGAGCGGTCTGAAGAGAGCCCTGCCTCTGCCATGCTCTCAGCTGGAGGCTGTCATCACCTCGTCCGTATCCGAGCTGCACCCAGCTGTCTGTGATCCTGCTCCCCAACCTGGCACAGCCAAAGCGAGCCAGGCTGCTTTAAAAACACTTTCAAGAGTACATTTCTGCTACTCCAGTTCATATCAAACGCGGAGAGTTAGGAAGGAGCAGCACCAGCACTTGGGCTGATGGGCCGGAGGAAGCGGGAGGAAGGTGATAAAGAGCTGCAGGTGCTTTTGGGAGCTCTAACCACTTCAAGGAGCACAGCTGGAGCTGGAAGTGTATCCTGAGCATTCCTCTCCAGGCAGCACTGCACAGCTGTAGCAAGGCTAAAGGCAGGCAGGTTTAAACCTGACAAGGAGCTGCTGGCGGTGGTGGATGAAGAAAAGGTTCTTTGAGAGTAGGTTATGGATTTCAGCCTGTTTGATTCCAGCTGTACAACAACGCTGTATCAGTGTAAAAGTGTTTGTCATGGGAGAAAAAAAAAATTAAAAAGGAAGAAAACACCTCATTGCATTACCTTTAAGGCCTTTGCATGTGTGTATGCGCTGGACAGGAGATTTTGGAAGTCAAAACAACCTGTTTCTGACCTTTCCTGTGTTCTGGACAGGAGATTTTGGAAGTAAAAATAACCTGTTTCTGACCCCTTCTATGCTCCAGACAGGAGAGTCTGGAAATCAAAATATTCTGTTTCTGTCCTCTCCAGGACACACCAAAAAATATTCCCTGCTATTTCCCTCCTCATCCTAATAAAGAGCTGTGAATGCTCCAGGTAAGAGGCTTCATGAGATAACTGAGTAGTCCTTAAGCAGTCTTGACCCTCATAAAAACCATTCCCACCATGGTCATCTTTCTTCCTGAATAATACATTACCCAGCTGGTCTTGCTGATGATTATACAGGCTGGCCAAGCTCATCTTTTTTATGTGCTTATCATTCACGTGGCTATTGATTAAGTGCCTTCTCCTTTTCCCTTCAAAGCTGAAGGCACATCTCTACATGCTCTGAAACAAGGTAGGATCAAACCCAGCATAATACTTTCTAAAATCCGGTGTCCATGAAATGCAGTTCCGTGTGCTGGGGGAATAGGAGGCTTCCCATCAAGGCTGGTGACAGATAAGTGGAGCTAACACTGGATTCTGACCTCTCTTTTGTGCCAGGAGATAAATGCTCACGGCGTCTGAAACCTCTCCTTGTAACAGCTGCTGAGTGTAAAGGGTTGAGAATCAACTTTAGAAATGGAACAGCTATTTCTTATTTCACCATTAGTATCAAGACAGAGAGGTTTTCCACGAAAATGCTTCTCTTGCAGAGCGACTTCATCTAACTCTGACTTGAGAACTTTCTCTATTGACCCTGATGGGGCTGGAGCAAAGGCTGCCACAGGTCACTCGAAACCTGATTTAAACCTTATTTATTCCATGACACAGTGAGGGAAAAAAAACAGAGAAGAAATGGCTGGGGCACATTTTAGGCTGGAGATGCCGTGGAGAGAATGGAACAGTGGCCATGGACAAGAAGAGGTCAGTGCCCTGTGGTTGATGCCAGTGGGAATAACACTGGGTACACAGCCTGGGACATCTCTCTGTGCTGTCCTTTGCAGCCCAGCTAAAGTGATTTTAGCCACTGAAAGGCACAGGCTTTGAGCTGACCTGACACTGGGGGAGCTCAGGATGTCTCTGGACTTGCCATGACCAGAATTTGGTGTCCCTGTGACCACAAATGTCCCCTGAACAAGGGTCTTGTGCCTGAGCTCAGCACTGGGGGCACCCCCATGGCCACTGCCCAGTAAAAACCAGCCCTGGGTGGGGACAGGGGGATGGACATACCACGAGTGAGGAGAAGAAACCCCTCCATGGACATCACAGCCCTGACAGGGCTGGGTGGTGATGACATTTAACCCCCCCCTCCTCCTTCTCTGTGGAGAAACACTGGATGTGTCCACGTTGGGAGGAAGAGGAACACTGGCAGGGTGAGCAGGACACCAGAGGTGGGGGATGGATCCTGGGAAGGCAGGAATGTCTCTGTACAGCAGTTTTAACTGCATCATTAACGAAACTTCATCGTACTAATTGGATAACTTGAACTATTAAACTGTTAAAACACTTATTGCTTTAAGAATAACTTTTTAGCTTGGATAGATGGTCTTCCCTTTGTCCCATAACAGGATTTTGACAGCATTGCTAAGCCCTTTTATCACTGCTGGAGAGAAACGAGCCCTGCTGGTGTTCAGAGCATCTCATCTCCAGACAGAGCTGTCGAAACCAGGGCAGACAAATCTCATTCTGGGAGTGCCCATCTCTCTCTCCAGACTATAAAGAGCATCCAGACAGCTGGCTCAGAGGGTGATGCTTGCATGGGAGCAGGAGAGGGTAGGTGAGATAAATCCCTGGCTGGGTGAATAAATTTCCAATTTGGCTTCAGGAGGGATGTGAGGAACGCTCCTGGGAACCTTCCCTGATGGAAGTGTCATTAAATCCAGCACGCTGGAGTGCAGATAGTCCCTGCTCCTCATTGTTCCCCTGACCTCAAACACCACAGAAAATATCTGTGTTCTCCTTAGGGGACTCTGATGTCAGCCTAAAAATGGCCACCCGTGTTTTTAGGAAAGAGAAACAAGCTGGAGAGAGATTTTAAGATTAAATTTCCTCTAGTGAAGAAATAAATCCAGATCCATCTGCCACACCACTGAAGGAATAGTTTAATAACACGATTTTCCTGCTTTTTGGGGGACCCCTCATCTGTGAGTCTTTTAAGAGAGAAAGGTCTAAAACCTGGTTTTCTTCTTTTTCCTGAAAATTTCTGTGAAATGAGTGGATCATTTGTCAAAGAGAGCCATCCCTCCTCACTAGACACACCCTGTCCTCATGCTCACAACTAAAGACCCTGGAAACCACCAAGAAAGGTGTTTTAGAGAGTAAAAGAAGCTACCTAAAATAGCAGATAATAAAGTGAATCACAGATTTTATTCTGAGTATTACAGAGAAGTTGAAGCCTCTTCCCAAATGAATGGGGCAATGATAAAGCTAAAAACTAAATGCTGAGTTTGGTTTATCCATAACTAAAATGTGGGAGATGCTGTCTCAGGATGTCAAAAATACCATGAATTTAGGTCTCAGAGGAGGACTAGGCTGTGAAGGAGAAAAAGAGTGGGAATTCCTGTAGGTTGGACAGGCATGAGGGGCAGAACCCATCACTGCTCCAACTGGGCTGAGGGAAAAACCTTTTGGTTGGGAAATTCTTCCTCCTCGAGACTTCTTGGGCTGCCTTTCAAAGCAGCTGGAGGGTGCAGCTATTGGATGTAGATATAATTTCAATATCAACCACTCCGAGAAGCCCCCTAGCCTGGCAAATTTTACATTCCTCAAATATTCCCAATAGCCGTTATTTTAAAGGGCGAGCAAGAAAAGGAAGCACGTTCACAGATCGATTCCGTAGAAAGAAATCCTGCAGAATTAGCAGAAAGAGAAAAGGGAGTTTCCATGACAACCACTTCCAACCAGCACCACCAGTGAGTGCAGAGTGTGAAAATACAGAGAAAAGGGGTAGTTTGGGGTGCAGCTCCCTGGCTGTGTTTGGGGCAGTGGGTATCTCCCTTGGGAAAGGACCAGAAGAGCTGCCAGAGAACAAAATAATCTGACAAGGGAAGGTCTGAGCAGCTCTTGGGAGTTGAGGTGAGGTGGAGAACCTGGATTTGTGTCTGGTGGGGCTCAGCAGGGCTGAGCATGAGGCTGTGGTGGTCTGGTCCAGAGGATATGGAGAAATGCGTGGGCAAAGCTCTAAATTCTGCTCCATGCTGGGTGATCCGGTGCCCATCTCCACGTTCAGCACCCCAGGGAACGTGTCCCAGCACTCATCCTGCCCCCAGCACGGTGATCCCAGCCAGACCCAGCCTTTAAAATGGCCAAACTGCTTCCATGGCCGAGTGGCCACTCACTGACCACCCCGAGAGGAGCTGATGTTAAACTCCTGCCTCCTCTCTGGGAACAGACTGCACAACCTCAGCCTCCTGATGAGCATTATCCAAAGGGATTTCCATCAGAATAATTCCCAGGGGTTAATAAATAGACAGCAATACCTGCGGGACTGGAGTAAATAATTTCCAGTGTGTTGTTCCAATGTCATTGTTTTACTGCCACATAAACACATATATTAGAGGAGGGGGGGAGAATCGGCAGCTGTAAGTAATACAGAGAGGTTTGTATAAAAATGAGTTATGCAAATACGACCTCCCTTTCCTTGTGAGCACAATCATAAAAATGTAAAATAAATCTTAATAGCATGTCTCGGACTTAAAATGCTAAGGGGTAAAAGGGGATGGGGGGAGGGTCAACGCTTGTTGTTTATTATTGAATTCAGTGCTGAATCCAACATGCCTAATGTTCTTGGAGAAATTGAAACATCTAATGTCAAATAAGATCTCCATGGTCTAATTCTTCATTCAGAGCCCTGGGGATAATGTATCCGACGTGACAATCCAATAAGCTTTCACATCTTCATCCATTTGTTTTCAGGGAGCCCTCACACCTCTGCATAAAAAGTAAAAAATATCTTTAAAAAGTCATTATTTCTTACATTGTAATAAATTTCACCGGAGCAATAGGCGTAATTTAAGAAAGGGGAGGGATAAAAAAGGGAAGAGAGGCTGGGTGACAGATTGTCCATAATTTTAATATACAGGATTCAAGCTATCATCTATCTATCTGTCTATCTCCATATCTGTCCATCTGTCTATCCACCTATCCATCTTTATTATCCTGGTGACTTCCATTCCATCTCGAGCGAAGGCTGTAGAACTGCGTCTTTGCTGGCGAAATTTCCCCTGATCAATCACTGCCTCTCCTCAGCTCTGAGGTTTGGCAGGGGGGGCCTGAGCCAAAACGAAAAGACAGATGAGCAAAGGCAGCAATTCCTGCTGTGGGCAGTGCAATCCCACCGTGGGGTCGGCAGGAGAGGACTGTCCCCTCTCTCTCTCCAGGCATCACTCCGTTATCCAGGGGTACTGCAGGTACACCCCTTGGAGGGAACAACCCCAGAGTGGCAGGAAAGCAACAGCCTGGGGTAGAAGGGAGGCAGCAGGGAAATTGGGCTGATCTGAGCTGAATATCCCCTGGTTGGTATTAAACGGTCCAGACGAAGAAGGGTTTATGGGAGGGACTGGAAGCAGGATGCTGGTGTGAAGTGGGATGCAGGAAGTTGGTGCAGAGACATCTGCTGACCCTAATCTGGGATCTGCCCTAAGTATCAGACTCCTTTCAACTCTCCCAGCCAGGCACAGGATGCAGAACATGAAGGCAGAAATAGTTTTGAGAGACTTGCAAAAACTCCTTTATTCTCTGATGAGGTATTGTGTCACATTTGGTGACAGCAGCATCCCAGGGCTCCGATGGCAGCCTGCAATCCCAGATGGGAATGAATGTTAATGAGTGGTGAGAGCAGCAGAGATCTGAGCAGAACCTGAGCCTCCCTTGGGAGTGGCATTTGGTGCTGTCCCACAGAGCCGAGATCAGCCCTACCCATCTATTTTCCTTCTGCGGATTTTTTGCCACTTTTGTCGCTGTAATTTGCATTATTATCTGCCAGGTAGGAGCCGGGACCGCAGGGTTCTGCTGCTGGCTTTATCTGCATTCCCTGCTAATGGAGAGGATGGGAAATTAGAGGAGGACCTCTCATCTGTCGCTGTGCTTTAAGGCTGGGACTAAGCTCTGCTATCAGAGCTGCTCCACAGAAGCACAGACACATCAAGGTAAACAGCAGTGGCTCTGTTGCCTTTGGCCAGCACGCAGATCAGTCTGTTCCTTGGCACATTAACAAAGTGTTAATTGTTCTTTTCAGATGCGTTTTCCCTGCCAAGCGCAGGAGTAATCCTGACACTGCCCTGCATCCGAGGCTTTGGGGCTTAGGTCAGGCTGGAGCAGGGGTTGTGGAACAATGAGCCAGCATTAGGCTTTCATTTGGAAACCCAAAGCTCCGCAAAGCCCCAGGGCGCAGAGATGTTGTAGCCAGCTTTGAAACAGAGGTGAGGCTTACTGAGAAGTTTATTAAAAAATGAAGAAGTTGAGAATGAACCCGTGGCCTCTGGTCTGGAGTGGATCTGGCCAGGGATTTCAAATGGAGGCTTTGGATAAATTGAAAAGAAAAGATGGTTTGTATGAAACAAGGTAGAATAGGATCATGTTTTCAGTCAACTTCATTTGCAGCAGCAATGGGAGCAAATTCCAGACTTTCGGAGGAGTCCTGAGGCTCAGTCCAGGACAAATCTCTGGCCAAAGTCCAGGAAGGCATCGTGGGCTAAAGTTCAACTTTCCCAAGGAAACCAAGATTCCTTTTTCAGGCCTTAAATAGAGTTTCAAACAGGTCCAGAGCATCTTGTGCTCCATGTAGCACCCTGAGTTAGTGGTTATTCACATTTAGAGATGAGTTCTGCAGGTTGCAGAAGACTAAACTATTACTGTGGAATGTGAACACTGTGTGATTTTCCCAAACAAAGCCTCGTCTCTGTCTCCTCGTGAGCCGTGGATTGTACGGGCTGGAAGTGTTTCTTCAGCTCCTGGGGGTAAACGCAGGGCACATCTCTCGTATGGAGCTGCTCTGTTTTGCTGTCAGCAAAGGATGAGTGTTCCTGAGGGGTTTCCACATCCCCTGGCCTCCAAAATCACGTGGAAACTGCGGCAGGAAAAGGTAACCAAAGACAAGAAGCCAGATGAAAGGGAGATGTTGTGCTGAGGGAAACACTTCCTTGTCCCAAGAGAACAGAGCAAACCGATTTCCCTGAGAAAGACTTTGCCACGAGGTTTTCTGGGTTTGGTTTGGTTTTGTTTTTCTTTTCCTGGGAGAAGGGGAAATCCCAGCTTGGACTCTTTTATTTTCTCTCTACCAAACGCCGTGTGTTTTTGAGCAGCCCGACAGATACTCACGTTTTTACGGAAACAAGCACAGACACATCATTGAAGTGTCTGCCTCAGCAGTTCTCCTTCAGATCAGGTGCTGTCAGTGAGTTTTTCTGAAGCAGGAAAGGTGGGAATTACCTTTGGCTGCCCACTCTCAGAACACTTTGTCAGGTCCCCGGCGTGATGTGCACAAGCTGAGCTGATCCATAACACCGGAATAACTCCCCCTAAGACTCTTTATCAAGAAAGTCCAAAACAACTTACAATTTTCTCTTTACACCTGTAGCTTTTGCTGCTTCACTCTGTATTTTGCAGGTGATTGAGAACCTGGAGGACAACAGGAAAATAGCCATATAGACTGAAAATAAACCAAAGCTTTTCTGGGCAAGAATGACAACCCCATGATGCAGAGAAGAAAAATTGATAGAGTTCAACTGAGTGGTGTTGCCATTTTCCAATTTCAACAAAAATCACAATGCAATGAGATCTGGATTTTTGGGATTATTCTCCTGTAGTCCAGGAACCTCTATGGATGTCCCTTCCACTGAGCCATGAAATGAGTTCTTTGCCCCAGTTAAACAAGGCTGGAACTTGGGAGAAAGAGGAATTTCCCCTCCTCTGCACTGCACGGACAGAAAGAGAACAAGAGAAAGAGCCAAGATACAGAGTCACTGGAAGAGGAAATAATTTCTAGGCAAAGAAAACATTTCAACTTTGCGAAGCACATTCATGTGTATGTATGGACTTCCATCATTTGCACATAATTTAGCAAAACCAGGAGTGAAATACAGTGGAAAGTTTCAAACATGTAACAGAGCCATAATTTTCCTCTGAATTATGACTGAGTAGTTATTATTTGCTCAGGCAGACCTTTTTTCTTTCTTCTTTTTTTTTTTTTTTTCCTTTCTCCTTTAACATCTCATTAATGTTAATGCAACCCCAGCTCGATAAAAACGGGAAGATAGGGCAATAGCAGTTTGGCAAATTTATTTTGTGAGAGAAATATCTTTGGTCTGTGCAAATGATTTCACTCCACAGCTGTGCAAAACGAGCATCTCTGGGTTCCATTAACCCAAAGCGAAAGGATCTGGACAGGGATGATCAGTGGGAAGTGAAACAGGTTTTTCACTTTGTTTCTTGCTTCCATGGACTGAAAGGTGAGTTCCAACCTGGTGGAACCATCAGAGGGGAAATGAAGCTGGAAAAAGGGAGGACGATGCTGCTGTTGGGATCCAGGCTAAAAGTGACTCTAGGGCTCCATGGGAAGAGCCCTGCTCTTTGCCCCTGTTTAAACACCAGTTTTGCACTGTGCCTGTGGTTGGTCCAGCCTGTCCTAGAGCCAGGTGAGGCCTGGCTGTTCCCATGGTCCCAGAACCAGCTTCCTGCCCCTCTCAGAAGACTGGATTGCTGAGAGTCTTGGTCCCCATGGAATGAGAATCAGTGCAAAGAGCATCATGGCCCCTGTTTGGGTCACTTTCTTCTGCTTCTTCATGGAAATCCCGTGTGGGGTGAAGAAGACCGTGATGTGGAGTCAGACAAGACATGGGTGCAACGGAACCTGAGCAGTCAGGCTTGTTCCCAGTGTGCTAAACTGGAACTGGACGGTGCCCTGGAGGAACTTTCCTCTTTCCCTCTGTGGGCTGGGGATGTCCAGCTCTGCAGATCTCCAGGGGGTGTCTGCTTATCCTCCACGGCTGAGTGAGTTCCAGGTCTCAGAGTTCACCTTCCCATGAGTTCAGGTGGGTCAGAACAGCCATTTGTGCATCCAGGAAGGTCAGGGAAGCACTGGGCAGACACAACTCAAGCAAACTCAAGATTTTCTGCCCAAAGCTTCAAGTTAGATCCTTCAAATCCTTCAAACTCATCATGACAAAACTTCCTAGAGGCAGAAGACAGTGAATGGATTATTTTCCTTCTTTTTCTCCATGTGAAAATAGGACTTTATTCTATTTAGCCAAACTCTACCTACTCTTGGTGGAGAAAGACCTCCTGGGGGTGATCCAACCATCACCGGTAGCAAGCCCTGCTTTCCACTCTCCCAGTTACAAGCCTGTCCTGATTTACAGCTGTAAAGGAGTTCAAACTGGTTACATATATTCACAGAATCACCGAACGTTGAACCCAGAACTTCACACGTCTCTGGTGTAGATTCCTCTGTCTGAATCAGCCCCTCACTTGTCTCCCTTTCCAGCCAGCGGGAAGGGATGGATGCCCAGACATGCAGTTTGTCTTCCCAAGCTGAGAATCACAGAGTAATTAAGGATCTAAAAGACCTTAAGAGGTCTGTAGTCCACCACCCTCCAAAACTTGGTTCCCTGAAGGCCTCAGGCAGCCAAGCTCAGAAATATCCATGGGTTTGGAGCCTGCAGAGTCTTTGGGCACCTGCCCTGATTTTTATCTGCTGGCCTGAGGACGAAAGGAACAAGCAAAGAAACACTTTAAAGCTGACTTTGTCTTTGAAGTAGGTGCAACATCAACCATTTTTGACTTGGTTTGATAGAAATGTCTTGTTCTGTGGAGCTGGGGTTTGGGAGACATCCCTGCAGGGCGGGCTGGCAGGGAACAAGACATCCGACACATCCATTCCCTGCTGAGCTTCACACAGGACGCCCCAGTGACACAACGCCTGCGAGAGGGCAGCTGAACCAATCGCCAAAGCACGACCAAATCATTCCTTGTCTTTCATGGAAGAGGAACTGAAATGGCCTGGAATGTGCAAACAGCAGAAGCCCTGTTCCGTAAATTCTGTTGCATCCTCTGGACGTTGGCAGATGGAAGGCCCCATCCTGTTTTTCCATTTTTTTCCCATTCTTAATGTTCTCCATCATCTCCTGTGTCAGTAGCACATTCAGCTCTTCCTTTCCACTTCTTGGGGAAGCCAGTTACTGTTCTCTTTAATAAAAATGTAAAAAAAAAAAAAAAAAATTAAAGAAAGGAATGAAAGGTAGAAAGGTAACAATTATCTTTTTCAATCAACATTCATATGAAAGGTCTCTAATAATAATAGCACTTAACACTCTTGAGCTCCAAAGTGCTTTTCAGGCATTAACTAATGAATCAAGGAATCAGGGAGGAAAGGCAAGCAGCTCATCCATCTTGAGCTTTCCAGCTGTCATGGGATTCAGACTGCACTACTGCAACTGCAGGAGCAGGAGCAGCCAGAGGTTTCTACAGCTGAAGGCACAGGAGTGTCTTCGAGAGTGCTGGGGTCTTTGGACACTGCATTCAGAGTGCAGTTTGGGGGTCAGGAGCTCTCCATTTCATTCGAAGGGCACAGGCAGGTGGGCTCCACAAGGCACAGCTGTCGAATGTCCAGCCCGGTGCACACCTGTCCCTGCTGACGGGGCTGTTTTTGGGGTCTCCTGCAGCTGCCTGGAACTGGAACTAGGTCTGGGTGCTCCTGTGACACTCCACTACAGCCCTGAGCTTAGGCTCAGCCTGGTTGAGAGGATTTACAATCTACACAGACAAGGTTTAATAGAGGGAGACTTAACCCAGCAAGGGACTTCCTCAGTCACTGGAAATTAGGGCTGTAAAGAGGTGGAAAGACAGCAAGGCAGGGTCATTTCCACTCAATTAGTTCCTGACAAATGCATTTCTTCAGCCTCTCGAGGATGGCACCCCTGCCACTGCCATCACCTCCTCTAAACACACGAATGCCACCAAGGCAGTTTCTTATCCTGAACCATTCTTTAAAACAACAGTTTCTTGCTTTATCCACTGATGAGATTCTTCCCCTTCAAGTATGAAATATCCTTCTCTGGAGCAGCAGATGGGATTTTACCAAATCCCATCCTCACCCCACCTCCCTTCTTGTCTCACCTCAAGGAGCACCTTTCCTCCATATGTTTCCCAAACCTGTGTTTTTAATAAAAACCTGTGGCAGCAACAGGAAGAAACCCCATTCTCCTGCCTTTAAATTCTCGGTCCTGATGAGCCTTTAGTCCTTCTGTTTTAAAGTCGTGGATAGAGAGGAGTTTGACACACCATAAACACAAAATTTCCATTCTTAGGGAGCTACGTTATTTATTGTTCAAGAGACAAGGAAGTGGAAAAGGGAAAGGGAAAGAAAAAAGGAAGTCAGGGAAAGGAAAGGAAGCCCCACATCTCTAAATGACTGCTTTAAGAAAGTATTTCCCCATGGATGGATATTTTACAGGGACTGGATCCAAAATTCAGCCACAAAGTCTGTTCAAGAGGATGAAACAGGCAGAAACCTCCAGTTTCAACACTCCCATGGTTTTGTGTTTCATATTCAGTGGGAAACAATAAAACCAGAGCAGGGCTCATAGGTTTGCCTTGATTTTTGGGCGGAAATATTGAAGGTGGGAGACAAAATCCCACGCAAAGTCCAACTGTTAACTCTGCCATAGAGAAGGGAAACTTGGCACTCAGGGAAGATGGAACTGGGAAAAGAAGGGACTAAGGCCTTTCAAAAGTGAAGGAAAAGAAGGGAAGAAAACCCACTTTCTATCCTGATGAGGATAAAGCTGAGAAATTATAAACCCTTTAAAACAGCCTTTAGTTCACAGCATAATTGGATTTCATGTTTTGGCAGCAAGATGTGATTATTCCTTCCCAAATAAAACATTCTTCCTGTGAATGATGACCGTGTAGAATTACCATGGCTAAGGAGTTTAGTGAGGGAGATGCTTTGCTCATCTTCCATTTCTTTCACACCAGGATCTCAAAGCACTTTGCACGTGGTGACAGCAAATATTTCTGGTCAGTCTCTACTGACATTCCCACTTTGCTGATGGAATAGGGAACATCATTTAAGGATATCCTGAAGTCGGCACAACAGCTCAGAGAGCCACAATCACTGATGTTCCTGCCTCCAAAACGGCTTCAATATTTATAATTGATGAGAAATTTGGAATAATTTACTTCATTAATATTAAGGTTTTTTACAGAGCTTATTTCTACTCTTCTGTGCTTGTGGAGAGGACACAGCAGGACAAGGAGATTTCCTGTTATGTCCCAGTGCACACAGGACATTTTTGTGCCTTGTTTAGGCTCTTTGTGGACCCCACAATTCAGAGCTTGCAGTGCCCAGGGTTTATCAAACACGGTGCGTCTGTGGAAGAAATTTCCTATTCTCGCTGTTGCCATCACGTTTTCCCCTTTTCATATTCTCTTGTTGGCTTGTCTCTGACAAATCATCCTGGGATTCTGCTGGATTGACTCCAAATACTGGCATTCATAGACATGTGGAAAGATAAGGAAATGCACAACTTGCTGAACTCAGTCATAAACATTATCTCAAACAACAATAACTGCAGGCAAGGGGCCAAGATGTGCTATGGTCAGAGTTATGCTCCAAAACAGAGTAGAGATTGTTAAGCACCACAATAATTAGAACAAATTGATTTCCTGGCCAAAATAATGGTGGTTTGGTTTTGGTTTTGGTTTAATTTTCAAAATCTGCGTGGAAACCACGCAAAAATGGGTGTGAGAGCGGAGAGCCCTGATGGCGCAGACCCTGTAAAATGCTGAAAGGACTAAGGAAGACAAAGTAGCACTTAGGTACCCATCAGGCTGGGCTTGGACATGGAATTATAGAATATTCTGAGTTGGAAGGGACCCACAAGGATCATCGGGTCCAGCTCTAGAGTGAATGGTCCACACAGGGATCTAACCCACAATCCTGGCACTGTCAGCACCACGCTCCGACCAGCTGAGCTGATCTCAGGGTCCATGTCAGGCAGGTTAGACTCTTGGTTTTACAGCTGATCTAGGGCCCAGAAATGGTTATTAAGTATGGTCAGCCATGAGAAGGATGTAGTTTTACAAGTTAGGAAATTGATGAAAGGATTATTCTGTTTGCCATGGGTTCTGCATCAGTCCTAGCGAACAGGCAGAGCTTTCCCTGGCTGGGGTTTGGGTCTGCATCAGTCCTTGGCTCTGTCAGTCTCTGCAGCCAAGCCCCCACAGCGTAACCAAGCCATTCCTCCAGGTGTGCAGTGTCCACCAGCCTTAAACTTCCCTGCCAGTGTTCTCCCTCGAAATTCTCTTTTTTAACCCCGACCACCTTTCCCAGCAGTGGCAGTTCAGGTCAGAAAGTGAAGCATCGTGGAGGGGAAAGAGCTGTAACCTTTCATAAAGCTCACAGTCCTGTTCCTGAACCCAAACAACCTGACCTGGAGCTGCAGCAGCAACTTCATCAGGAGCAAAGTGCTGTAAAATAGCTCAAAGCAGAAAATGGGAATACAGAGAGAGAAATACACCCAGGCAGAGCATAAAGCATCGAGGCAAAATGAGGGTCATATAAAACCTTAAGTCACACAGGAACAAACTTGAACAGCGGTGCTCATTGTCTGAATGAGAAAAACATACAGGAAAGCGGGAAATGTAAGAATAGTTTCAGTAATTGAAATATCAGGAGAACACAAAGAAGCAGGCTGTGATTTACCATAGGTAAACATCCTCTCCGATACAAATCACCCCTGTGACAAACATCTTGTAAACTTTATGGGCAGAAGCTCAGCAGTGAGAAAATACAGCTGTGGGAGAGGGAGAAATCTCAACGTTTGTTTTTCCTCCCAGTCCTAAGCAGGGTTTATAGGATGGATGGGGAGGACGGGGTGGAGCTGGCCTTTGGATTGCAGTTCCCGGGAGCGCTGGGCAGCAGAGGGGAGGTAAGTGACGGTTCTGGGTGTCAGTAGGTGAGTGGGATGCTCAGCAGGGGAGGATTTTCTGTCCACTTGTAGTACCTGGCACAACTTGTGCCAGGCTGGGTGCTGATTTATGTGGCTGTTTGGTGTGTGCCAGGTAAGAGCTAGAGGAGAAAGGAAAACTGAGTCCCTTTTCACAGAACAGAATCATGGAATGTTCTGGTTGGGAAGGGATTCTAAAGTTCAGCTCATTCCAAGCCCTCTGCCATGGGCAGGGACACTGGACCAAGCTGCTCCCATCCAGCCCGGCCTTGAACACTTCATATGTAACTCAGTTTTCCAGTGAGTCTGAACTGGTGGCCTCCGAAAAGAAACTTCAAGGGAAGGTGCTCCAGGGAAACTTGACCCTGAGCTTTGCAGCTCCTCCCTGCTCCTGCCCTCAGCACAGGGAATGTAAGGAATCCTCCTCTTTTCCAAGGCCATCTCCACACAGGGGATGGAGTCATGCAGTTTTCTTCCCAGGGACTTGCAGACTGCCAGTCACTCCTCTTTTTCTGTGGGAAATGGGCTGCAGCCATCACAAACGGACCTGGAAAAACCCAACTAGATGAGCATTTTCACCACAGGCTTTGAGCTTTCGGGTGTTTTGGTCCCATCCATTTCTAAAGAGGTTTTCTTTATATGATTTTCAGAAATTTAGGAAAAAGGCATTTTCAGAAGAGATAAAATGGTGAGGCAAACTTCTTTGCGTGAACTTTCTTCCCGTGCCATAAAAGACATTGTAGAGAAGGTGCTGTGTTCTTGTGAGAGCTGGGTTTGGGATGGGAACCCACAGGGATGTTCAGGTGCCAGGTGTGCAAGGCCAAGGGCATTGGTGAGAATTCCTAGAGAGCTGAAAGGACCAGGAGGGTTGGGTGTGGCTGAGGAAAAGCTTTCCTTGCAGCTTCTGCTGGAACGAAGGCTGCCTGGAGAACAGGGTGCTGACCAGAGTCAAGAGCTCGAAAAATCAAAGAAAAAGATCAAAATCGAGAGTTTGAAGTAGACAAACCTGGGAAGTGAATCTTGCTGTTCCCTTTTCACAGGTGGTGAATGAAGAGGTGACAAACTCTTTGTGCTTCTTCGCAGTCCTCGTCCTCACTCTTGGTTTGTCTTCCTTCAGGTTGCTGCTGCTTTTGTGAAATATCACCAGTCCTGAAAGAAAGGTGATATTCCAGGCTTTCTGGGGAATGAGCTACAAGCGTGAGACAGCAGTCCTGGCTCTGGGGAGGCCCCACTGCCACCTCTTGCTTCCTGTCTCAGGTGTTTGAGACCTGTCTTCGACCTGGACAAGGTTTAGACAGTTTTCAAGGGCCAGCAGTGCCACAAGTTTTACTCATTTTTTTTGGGCTTGGTCCCAGGACTCACAACATTTCCCAGAGAATTCCCAGTCTCGTGCAATATCTTATTTTCCTATTTGTTTTTCCAAGCGGTGCATAACACCAAGCTCAGGAATGGCCCCGATTCTGCTCACGGCTGCTGTGCACCTCCCTCACAGCAGAGAGAAGTCTTTGCCTCTTCTTTCTCCTCTGTCCAGCAAGGTCGTGCAGAGACACTGCAGATTTCCCCCTCTGCAGATTTCCCACATCACCAGCTCTTTATCCTCTGCTCCGAGAGGACAGATGATTTGATCAGGAAAGCTATTTTCCTGCAATGTAGATTATAATGGAAATCTGGAGAACAGCCCTGACTCCGAGTCTCCGCAGCTTTATCCTTTTAAAAGCACAAGCCAATTAACCTCAGCCTGCAGGGAAAGAGCCCCCCTGTTAGAGGCTGGGTCTTGGAAAATGAGATGTAGGGGATTTAAAATCACAAGGCTCTGAAACTCCAGCCCAAGCACAGAGCACTCCCCGTGCCTGCACAAACCTCCCCAGTGATGCCACACGTGTGGGCATGGGGCTCTACACTCTCCATGGACACGGTGGGGTCCCTGCCAGGGTCTCTGAAGCTCCCCAGGATGTTGCTCCATTTCCCTCAGGCTGTTGTGGGTGAGGGTTAAGGACTGGAATTCCTGGGGACAGGGATATAATTCACATCGAGGTGGTTTGTGAAGGATGGTGTCAAGGGCTCTCTCACCTGGAGATGTTCAAGGATGATAAAAAACAGCCCAAGGCCCAGGCTCAATAAAGAAATCACGGGAATGCTGTTCTCACCATGGGAACTGAAGGGCACGAGGACTAATTAGCTCCTAAGGGTTGCACCACTAGGAAAGAACTCAGCTCATCCTGAAACAGTGAAGATGCTGCTTCCTGGAAACTTCTGTTTCTCCCCCATTTCAGGAGCTGTGATTGGCACCTGAGTGCTGGGTGAGCCAAACCTGAGTGTCACTGCTGCTTCACAGGATCACAGAATCATTAAAGTTGGAAAAGGCCTCTAATGTCACTGACTCCAACCATTAACCAGCACTGCCAAGGCCACCACTAAACCGTGTCCCCAAGGGCCACATCCACATGTTTTTTGAACACTTCCAGGGCTGGTGGTTTCACCACTTCCCTGGTTAGCCTGTTCCAATGCCTGGCCACCCTTTCAGTGAAGAAATTTTCCCAAATATCCAATCTCAACCTTACCTGGTGCAACTTGAGGCCATTTCCTCTCATCCTTTTGCAGGTTACCCGGGAGAAGAGACTGATCCCACCTGTCTACAATCTCCTGTCAAGTCTTTTTTTCATAAAAGAAAATGAATGACAGAGACAGGGAATTTTCCACATCTCTGCTGGTCTCCCACATCTAAATGTTCTCTGCTTATCCCACAAAACTCCTCTGCCATCTGATGTGCTACCCTGGCACCAGCTGTTTCCTCGGGAGCTGGAGGGAAAGGCAGGCATACACAAAACACCCTCTCACCAGACACCTCTCCCCAAACCATGCTAGCTACCTGTCTTTGTGCTCCTTTCATGACAACAGCTCTTGTTTGAGACATTCACATCTCCAGACATTTGACAAGCAGCTGAGTAAATGTCAACACCCTTCCAGAGGAAGTGCGGGATTTAAGGGAATTTAGCGCTGACTGGGAAATTGCAGGTGGTTCTGGGGTGGGACTTTCTGGTTCCTACAGTTGAACGCCAGCATTTGAGGCCACCAAACACTGCTGTACCCATGGGGATGAAGGGTGGACAGGGGAAAATCCCTGCTCCTTCTAAATCACAGCCTAAGAGGGATTTTTACCATTGGGGAAATAATTTGGGGTTAGAGCACTATCCTGGAACACTGGAGAAATACAGGAAGTCCTCCCTGAATAGCCTTGGATGTGCATCTAGTGGGTGGCACCTCTGCCCATTGTGGAACTGGGTGATCTTTAAGGTCCTTTCTGACCCAAGCCATTCTATAATTCTATGATTTAGTGGCTGTTGGTCTTAGATCCTCACCCAAAACCTCCTTGCCAAGGTTTCCTCGACCTGCTCTCCTCAGGAACACATTGTTCTGGCACTAAGAGTGGTCCCCTGAAGAGAACACCGAGGAATTGCTTCAGCACAGCCTCAGTGGAAACAAATCCTCCCTGTTGATTGCAGCATTTCCCAAAATACAGTATTTTCCATTGGCTCCAACTACCTTACGAGACCTTTTCTTGTGAGCTCCTACAGCTTCCAGGCCCACGGTGCTGTGGTCACTTCCCTGTGTGGGATACATGGGCTGGGGCTCATTTTCCTAAAGCTTTTTTGGAAATTACCACTGCAGGCACCTTCCTCCTTCTTCATCCTTTCGTAGGGAGGAAAAAACAGTATTATGGAGCAATCCATGTCACCTGGGAATAGATACAGGGAAAGGATGAGATGAGCAGCTCCTGGACAATGCCTGTTTCTCTCCGTCAAAAGGTCCTACGGGGAAACACCTCTGGCAAATCTCAGCTGTGGAATTTATTCAGGAAACATGTCCGTGATCACAGGGTGCTGGACAAGGTTCACTGAGCCACAGAGCTCTGTTTCTGCTTATTAGAGATATTTAGGACGAGGAGGACTTGAATGATGATTTCTCCATGCCAGTTTCAGAGGGTGTGATCAGAGCGAACAGACAAGGAGAATCCCTTCCCTCTTGGCCTGTTGGATTCTCCATTAAGAGCCATTATTAATTTTAATTCAGAGCACAGCAGGCTGGTGGAACCCACCGCTGCAGGATATTAGAGTTAGCTGTGCCTTTAAATGGTGGCTGCCTTGAAGGTTTGTGTTTTTAAGCAGTAAAAGTTCAATACAGTGGGTTTAAAGTTTGCTGAAGCTCATTTAGGCAAGATTAAAGTTGGGAAACATTTTCTAACAGCACAGATAGGAGCAGAATGTCCATGGGGGATGTGGAGTCTCCCTCCCTGCAAGAAAAGCCCCAATAAAGAGGTGACAGCACAGTTTTGGATGTCCCTCAACCAGTCAGGAGCAGGGGGAGGCTGCAGCAATTCCTCAGGACTCTTTTCTGTTCTGATTTCTGGCAGCATGGAAGTGAATTTTCAACATCTTTAATTAAAGGTCTATTGGATGGCTCTGTAGAATAGCACAGGTTGGAAGGGACCTCTAGAGGTGTCCAGTTCAACCTCCAGCTAAAAGCAGGGCCACCTCCAAAGCTGGGCCAGACCTCGCCCGCATGAGTGGCAAAAGATTTCTCACGTGGAGTTTGCATCACCTGTGTGGGCCTCAGTGCTGGTGCTTGGCCAAATTGTGAAGATTTTTTCCTTATTTCCAGCTGAAACTGGAAATTTCAGCCAGTGGCTGCCAGCTCTGGCCATTTCCCTGCTTCTCTGGGGCCAGTCCAGCCCTGCCTTTTCTGTCACCCGCTGGAGGTGGCGGTTACAAAGAAAACAGTTCCCCCTGCAAGCTGCCAGCCTTGCCCAGGCTGAGCACACCCAGGATCCTGGTATTTCCTCCACAAGTCACACCCCCAGCTCACTAACGGGTTATTTCTTCTGCCATCCCAGGGGCAAGGGGTATCCCAAAATCCAGATCCTTCACCGCCGTGTTCACTGCGGCCTCCATCCCTCTCTGCCTGCAGTTGCTAAGCGATATCTCTGCTCTCCAAAGTCACTGACACAGACCCTTGGCTGCTGCATTTCACTATTCAATTTGCAATTTAAATTCCCTGACAGGCAGAAGCAACCAAGCTGTTCACTTAAGATTGCAAGAAGTTATATTGAAATCCAGGAAATCGCCAATGCCTCGAGCTCTTCATAAATTTCACTTTGATAATCATAAAGACAGAGGTTGGAAGAAGGGAGGAAGGAAATAGGTGCTCATGAGTGGGACAAAGGATGGAGCAGAGACAGTGAGGAGCAACCACAGGGGTGGAGTTTCCCCTTTATTTGTGTTGGTTGTTCCGTGTTCTGACCTCTAAGACCTGGTGCTTCTGCTTGGGCTGGTTAAATACCTTTCAGTAAAGTTAAAACACTCACTTTTATCTCTCTTTCAATCCTTCTTTTCTTTACTAGCATTTCCTGGAGATGGAGATAGGTTCCCTTTGCATCACCCTTTCCTTTCCTAAAACACCCACAGAGGGATTGTGGCACGAAGGACAACAGGGAAGTGTCCCTCATCCCAGGCAGGATGGTCAGGTCCTGGATAGCCACTGCCTGTGGCCCTCCTGGCTACCCCCAGCTGCTTCCAGGGATGTCCAGACCTGAATTTTGGCCACGTACAGAGGATGCTGTACTTTGGTTTTGGTCGCCTGAGTCGTCCTTGCACGTGTGGGATTTGGAGGAGGAGAGGGGCATTGCTAAATCACACAGAAACAGGCAGGAATTATTTGGAATGGGCAGCTCTGGAGAGCCACGGGAAAAGGGACAGGAGCTTCAGTGCTGGGGGAATGGAAGCTGCCCTGGGCAGGAGTCGGGTCCTGACACCGGGGGAAGGTCGGGGACGCTCCGGAGCCAGCGCTCCGCTTTGATTCTCCTAAACAGACATTTCCCTGCGCTGGAACCCTCCGTGGGCTCGGAGCCGTGGGGTTTCCAGGCCAGTAGAGGGAACCCTCCACCGCAGTTATCCCAAATCCCGCAGCTGCAGAGGATGGGGAGCAGCGGGGCTGGGGGCACCGGGGGTTTGCAGCTCCCTGCCCGCGGGACGGCCGAGAAAAGGGGCTGATCCTCCTCTTTCTCTTCAGGATGAAAGTGCCAGATTGAAGGAATTCCACTTTTTAAACGGGAGCACCTCCACAGATCCCTTAAAATTCTTTGTGGACATCGGCTCCCGTCGGGTGAGGACAGAGAGTGGCAGGGCAGGACTCAACCTGTGCCTCATCCGCAGGACGACTGCCAGCCCTCTGCCCAAGCTGTGGGGCAGAGAGGGGTAAGGACCTTCCCTGAAAACCATCAGCAGCAGAAGCCAGGCAGCCAAATCCCTTTCCTCAGCCGTGAGCCTCTGGCTGAGGGGGTTCGGTGCAAGGATTCTCCCTGCAGGGACGGGAGTGTGGCACAGGTGACATCCAGCAGGACCACGGCAGATACTTCCCAGGAGGCTGGCGTGGGCACCACCTTTCCCTCCTTCACTCCGTGTTTCTCCAGCCCCACGACCTTTGTCTGAGGCACAGGACAGAGTCTGGCCAGCCAGGTCACTACAAAAAGGTCTCAGAAGTTTCTCATTGAGACTTTCCCCTTGGCAGAGGCCACCAGGTGCCCTCAGGGGAAGGAGACAGCTCTGAAAGAGCTTGGTGGAGCTTTTTTTCCATTCCTAACTGCAATGTTTTTCACCTCCAGCTTCCCAAAGTGCCCCATTCTGGGAAATTTTCCCCATAATCTCCACCTAAATTCCCAGAGGATCTGCTCTCTGTGACAAAAAGGGACAGCCCTGGAGTTGCAGGCTGCTTTATACCCACAGACCCTGTACCAGAGAGTGTTTGTAATGCATTTTGGAAGACAACTTTCCTTTTTTTTTTTTTTTTTGCCTGGGACTGGGTGATATCAAGCTACAAACTGAATCTGAGGGGCAGCCAACAGCTCAGTCTCTTGTATCCCTGGGTTTAAGAGCTCCAGTGGCTATCTCTGGATTTTTCCATCCTGAACACTCTGCCAGCGAGTTGCTCCAGTACCCTCAGGGCTGTGTTAAACACGAGGCAAGATTAAACTGAGAACAGCAGGATGGTCAACAAGCTGCCCCTGCAAAGCTGAACTTTCCATTCTTAACTGCAATGTTTGAATAATAAAGGCTCCAAAAGGATAAAAAAAGGTGCTCGCTCAAAGGAAGTTCATTTCTGCTTCCTCTTCTAGCACTTTTCTGGGATTTTCAGCCAGGTCCAACCACCTGGGACATTTTGACCCTTTGTGCCTCAAGTCTGGTGTTACTTTTGCTCCCTTTCCATCCTTTTTGGGATTTGTCACTCCTGAGGTCACTGTCAAGAGCAGGGGACACAGAACCGAGCTGATCCAGCCCAGCCCAAACAGACCCAGGAATGACACCAGTTTCACATGGAGATTCCTTGGGAATGTTTTGGGCAGGTTTTGAGAGTTAATGGAATTTGGGTGGAGTTCTGGGTCCTCAGCCCTGACCACTGCATTTCTTGTGATGGAGGTTGGTGGCCAGGTCTGGTCACACACAAGAGAGGTGACAAGTGCCAACCTAACTCTTGGAAGGACAGGGACTGCTGGGGGACACAACCCACCCTCTGCCCCACATTTCCTCCCCATTATTCTCTCCCTCTGCTCTCGTTGTACATTTCTGGATAAATTTTAAGCCTGGATTCACTTATTTTTCTCAGGTGCCTGAAGCAAACAGGGTGCCACGTCCCTTCAGCTTAGCCACCAGCAATCCCATTCAGATGCTCCCTCTTCCAGGCCATCAAAAAGGCCATTTCAGGTGTCCAGGATCCACAAGAGGTTGTTGCTCCCTTTTCAGCCAGAGAAAACCTTGACAAAATCGGATTTTTTTCCCCAGTGTGCCTGGTACGGGCTGGCTGCCATGTTCCCCCCTCCTTAACCCCACCTCACCTGCGTGCAGGATGCAACAGGCTGGATTTGAGGCAGCACCTGGGGAAGGGCTGGCCTGGCATCCTCCCCTGCCTTCGGGATCGGGCAGCAGGCTCGTCACACCACCCTTGTTGGACTCATTCCTCTGTTCCTGCAAAAACAAACAGGCCCCCGAGCTGCAGCGAATTGATTCTCCGTGCTGTAACTGAATTACAAGCCTGAAATGCTCCCTCTCTCTCCCCGTTTCATCTTCCCCTTTCTGTTCCTGCCTCGCAGAGAGAAGGAGTTTTCCTTCCAGTGAATGCAGGGATGGACAGGAGAGCCGGGCTGTGACCCCTCTCAGCATCACTGCCTGACCCTGAGGGACAGCTCCACTTCTCCCCTCTGGAAAGGAAATTCAACATGTGTTGATGGGGAAAGGTCAGAAAAAGAGTCAGTGCAAAGACATGGATGTGGAAGGAGACCCTTCGGCCTGCAGGTTGTCCCAGGGGAAAGTTACCAAACCCTTTTCCCTGGCCCTGAGAGCTGTAGCAATGTCCCCAGGCTTCCATGCAGGAATATTTCAGGGGAAAAGGTGGTTTAGGGGATGAGACCAAGTTTTTCTGTCTTGAAGTGGAGATGGAGATAAGGACCTGCTCTCCCAGAGGTTTCCTTTCTGTCTTGTGTAGCTCAGAGCCATGAGCACTGACCATGTGGAGAGACAGAAATGAACTTCACCCCTGGGACAGGCGTGGGAGGAACAACCCTGTCGACAGCCCCTGGGATGTGGGATCTGCGCCTTCTCTGGCAACACACACTGGCCATGAGGACGGGCTGCTCCTTTTCCTGTTGCTCTGCGCCCCTGTCCGAGTCTTGGCAAGCTGATTAACTCCTGGAAATTGTCAGTGCTAGGTTGGCCTTGCTGAGGATCCAAGAGAAAGGTGTTTTGCCCTCCTGCACGCTCGTGGTGTTTGGAAAGACACCAGTCTCCTACTCAGGGAGTGAGAGAAATAAAGAAAATCTGAGTGTCCTCCCATGGGAAAATGTCCTGAGCTCAGGGCAGGTTTGTCTTGTGCCTGGGGTCACTGGGGGAGCACAGGGAACCAGCAATCAGACTTTCAGAAATCGATTTATGGCTCCCAGAGAAAAGGCAGGAAAAATCCTGAGTGCCCGGAGTGGGGGCAGAGGAGCTGTGACTGCAGCCTGGATCCAGGGCTGCTCTGTGCCTCTTGTCTGGTCTAAGGCTGTCATCAAATCCCCTCTGTAATCAGTGCACAGAAATCAGAGCTGCTTCAGGGTGATTCAAGTCCACTTATCTCAGACACCTCTCTCAGGAGGCCTGAAATTTCCCTATCTCCTTCCACCGTGTGGAGATGGGGGCGAGGCCAAGGGCTCAGGATAGAAGCTGAACTTGCAGGCAGGAAGAGTCACCAGGAATGCATCCAAGGCCAGGAGCTCTGCTCCAGACTCCTGCAGGCTCCAGAGCAGGCTCGGGGCTTTTGTGAGCCACTGAAGTCCCAGCAGACACACACAGGGGAGAGCCCAGTCTCTCAGGAGCAGGGACAATCCCCACTTTGCTGCCACAGTTCACCTCCGCCTGCTTCCAGAAGATTCCATGCACCCAGAGACCCTCAGCATCCACCACACCAGCCTGCTGTGGATGTACAGAGCTCCCTCTTCCCTCTTTCCACCTGATTTTTCCAGCCTCTCCTCTTCTCACACATCCACTCGCATCCACAGTCAGAAACCCCTGTTTTTCTCTCCCCACACACAGCTTCCAATTCCCCTGTGGAAGTACAGAGCTCCCCCTTCCCTCTTTCCACCTGATTTTTCCAGCCTCTCCTCTTCTCACACATCCACTCGCATCCACAGTCAGAAACCCCTGTTTTTCTCTCCCCACACACAGCTTCCAATTCCCCTGTGGAAGTACAGAGCTCCCCCTTCCCTCTTTCCACCTGATTTTTCCAGCCTCTCCTCTTCTCACACATCCACTCGCATCCACAGTCAGAAACCCCTGTTTTTCTCTCCCCCCACACAACTTCCAATCCCCCAGCCCTGCTCCTCAGCTACAGCGAGGTTCCATCTTCAGCGGGTAAGACAAAGCTGTCCAAAGGAAACGAGCAGCAGCCTTGCCCTGCTGTCCACGCCCAAGGGGATGCCAGCGCTCGGAACTCGGCTCCTGTGCGCCGGTGATAAATGGGATCCACCCGAAATAAATAAATAAACCCAGAGGCACAGCAAAGGGGAGCAAAATCCCCAGGTTATTCCTGTATTACTCAGTCATCTCAAGGAGAGAGCAGCTATCTGCTGGCAGCTGGCTGAATCATCAGCTACCTAATGCTGCCTGGAATGAATACAGATGCTTCGGAATTGCCTCGTGCGAGTGCCACAATGACGGCGGCGAAAGCAGCTTTGCGATCTCCAGAATGGTGGCTGACAAATTCAATCAACAAAGCGGCTCTGAAAGCACTCCTGGCAAAATATGAAAAGGGAATTTACAGGCACTGCAAGCCCCAGTGCCCGTTGTCTTCGTGGCTTTGCTGGGGGAAAGGGCTGGCAGTGCCCTGTCTGCTCTGTGCGTTTAACACCTCCTAATTCATCACAGCCACTTGCTCTTTGGGTGATTTATTTAATTTATTTCATTGCTCCCATTATTCCCAGAGCCTCCCTAGCACGGGAGTGTGCAACAGCCCTCTCCATCATATCTAATGGCAAGAGTCTGTCACCAGGGGCCTGGAGGGATGGGAACAATGGGAAAGGCACGTTGGGATGGATGGACCACCAGGAGCATTCATCTCGGCTGTGTGCAGGAGTCAGCGAGCCCGGCTTGCAGGACTGACATTTAGGGCTGGGATTTCTAAGGGGCTCACACAGAACCCCACATCCATGGCCCAGTTTGCCCCAGCAGAGACTGGGTGTCTCCAAGGACAGCTGTGCCCTGGGAGCCAAGCAGAGCTTTGCCCTCAGGGCTGGGCAGTGCCACTGCAGCCCCTGGCATGCAGGTGTTCCCAGACCATCTGTTTTCTCTGCTCTGTGCGCAGGGAAACAGGACCTGGCTGGTGCTCAGCCTGCAGTGGCTGAGGTTTAATTGATGGATGCCTCTAGACCTAACCACAAATTAATGACTGCAACATCTACTCATGGTCTCCTCAAGCTTTTGAGTACCAGGTTTCCAGCCCAGGGGAGTCCATGTGCAAGGGAGATCCGTAACCTGCAAGGAAAACATCCACGATTAACTTCTCCCCTTCCTCCTCCCCCAGTAGCTGCTCTCTTGTGCACCCATTCTTTTACACACTCTGTTCATCCCAGCCCCACAGGTCACCAGGCTCTGTCCTCCTTTAGCTCCTCAGGGTGGTGGGGTCAACCTCTGTTGAGGGACTCCTGTTTCCAGCCTTGCTTTGCCACCCTCTGGGTGAAGACCCTCTCTGAGCAGGGTTGTGAGGTGGAAGGAAGCCTCCAGCTCCACGAACTGCTGCAAAACTGCTTGGGCTGGTGGCTTGTGGCAGCCACCAGAGATGTCCTGGCTGGCCAGAGGTTTGTTTGACGCTGGAACTGAGGTGTGTTTGTTCCCGGCTGGAGAACAAGCAGGACCTGGGCTCTGGAGCAGCAGATGCTTTGGGTGGGAGGGAGCCCAGGACTTTGGCACAGAGCAGGAGAGTTTTGGGTGATTGTCTTCAGCTGCAGGAGGAGGAGGAGGGGGATTGAGAGGGGAAGGCTTGGCAGCAGGAGGGAGGGAGAGATTCCTCTTCTCTAAGGCTCAGAAAGAGGCCTCAAGCATCAGGTTGCCTGGCAATGGCTTTCGAGGGTCCATAAATTGCTCTGAGCTGCTCAAATCGGGAGCTGGCTCTGAATAAAAGCCTTTCTCTGGTCCTTTAAAGATGGGGAGGAGAGGCAGGGGGGAGATGCAGCACCTGGCAAAAGGATGGTGCCTCTCCCTGGGCACAAAGCTGCACTTGGGATGCTCCAGAGTGTTCCAGGCTCAGCCAAACACTCGGACCTGCTCTGGGGTGAGGGTGGGTCAGGAAAAGACAGGATGAGGGGAATTGGAGAGCAGAGAGGTGTGGAGGGAAGAAAACCACTTCTTGATGCCCAGGCTGCATTGGCCAGCACCACAGATGGCAGTGCCACCAGAGCTGGGAGGCACCTGGATTTGGAGAGCTGGTGGGATGAGGCAGCAGACTGGCTGGGATGGCCCCTGGGGAAACTGGGATCAGGAAATCACCAGGATTACTAAGTGACCAAGATTACTAAAATGCTGGGATTGCAGATGGGTGGTCCAGCTTGGTCTTGCAATTCTCTATGGACTCAAGGAAAAAAAGGAAACCACTGTCCCCCTCTTTCTGTCCGAAGCCCTCCCTTGACTGTCCTGGAGCCAACATTTTTCTCAGGTGTTCAGAACACAACAAGCTGGACTGATCTGCCCCACAAATCCTGCCCCACCCAGCAGGGATCAGTCTCCAAAGATTTTGCTGTCTCCAGCTGGCAGATCCACCTTTCCCTTCCAAGCTCAATTGTACCATATGATCGTTAATTTAGAGCTAATTGCCAGGTAATGAATCCAGCTTTGCTCGCTCCATTTCGATCTCCTTGTACTTCTGGCTGAACACTCCCTGTGCATCCCACTCTGGATCCTCTTCCAGAGCCTTTGCTCTCACCCCTGCTGCTGCCTGGGATGCAGGAAGGGAAACATTTGTCCTTTTAAAGGTGCAATATGAAGGCACAACTGTTGGTTTGCGTGCAGACAGGAGAGAGCAGCATCCAGGGGTTTCCAAACCCTTTTATCTCTGGATACACGAGAGAATTGAAGCACCTTGAATTGTTAGGACAGCGTGTTAGGGACCAGCTTGGCCCTTGGTTCGAATTCCTGGCTCTGTCACTCTCTTATGTCACTGAATCAGTGTAGATTTGGTGCTTGGAGAAATGGTTCAGTGGTGGGTTTTGCAGTGCTGGGTTCATTGTTGGGCTTGATGATCTTAGAGGCGTTTTCCAACCTTAATGACTAAAAAAAAGGAGAAAAGTCTGTCCCTTGCTTTCCTAGCTGCAAAAAGGGCTCCCAGCAACCTTGCCCTGTGTAGGGCTCATTAAACCCCTCACAGACACTCAGACACTCTGCGTTTAGAGACACCCCCTGAGCTGCATGATCACACCAGAATAATGACTGGGATAAGGTGAAAACCAACCAAATGAAACCCTCCTTCACTGAGGTTTATCTGAACAGACGAAGCACTATCAACATTCTCGATGTATTTCAAAATCCTGTAGGATTTGGGGAAAGTAATTTTTTTTGGTGAAGGGGCAGGCAGAGAAGGAATAAATCTTTGCGTCTGTCACAAAATGCCTGAATTTGAGTTGGTTTGTTTTTTTAGGCTGACAGGGAAAATCAGGGCTTTCAAATTCTAGTGGGAGTGCAGGGCAGAGCCTGTTTGTGTTCCTGTGGAAGGAGTTAACTCTGCAAGGGTACAGCTGCCTTGGGATTGTGGATGGGCTTGGGAAGCTCTGGTGACTTCAGCAAGGACAGCTCAGGTGGAAGGGGAGGAGATAGGGCTGTGCCTGTGCCCCTGGGGGTTCCCTGAGCCCTCCTGATTCCTTCCAGAGGCGCGAGGTGAGGAATGCATCCTCTGCAGGCTGCAGGAGCTCCTTCCCAGTGCCAGCCTCGCAGAAAGGTTCAGCTGTTGGGAAAAGGTGAAACAACACCCACAGCATCCAAGTGCAAGGAGGAAGAGGGGCAGGATGAGACCTTCACCTGTGCTGATGCAGGAGGATGTGGCCTCCAAAGAGCTCTCACCTCTGTCAAGGAGCCCTTGGTGTGAGATCTGAAAATCCCAGCCTGAGTCTGGCTCCAGTGAAGGGTGCGGGGTTAAAGCCCCTCAGTGTGACAGTCCCTAGTGCAGGTTTTTGTACGTGGAGGGACGAGATCGGGCTGCAAATGAACAGCAGACACTTTGAGGGGCAAAAAAGTGCTGGAAGAGAAGAAGTAAGAGTGTGGCAGGAGACTGAGATACCAGAAAATCCTCCCTGAGCTGCCTTTCACACCTGCCCAGCCTCAGGCAGGTACACTTGCAGCCTGTGAGGGCTGATGTCACCTCTGCCACCCCCTTTGCAGGTGTCCTGGGTAACCTGAGTGTCTGCAGTGACACTCAACGCTGGGGTTTCAGATGCTGGGTGGAGCCCAGAACACCCTGCCTGAGGCTGTCCTCCAACATGACACGTCAAAGAACCTCCATCTCCTGAATCCGTGTCAGTGCTCCCACAGATAAATGACTGGGCAAATTTATGGGCAGAAAAACCCAGCCAGGGCTGGGAAATATAAAAACTCCTTCTCAAAACATCCATGATCTGTGGCTCGCCTGGGGCAAAATCACACTTACATGGGGTTTTTTTTAGATAATCTCTTGTCACCTACTGCTGGCCACTCCTGGCAGCAGGACACCGAGCTGGACTGATCTGCTGGACCTGCTCTGGCTGTTCTTTAACTCCTGTCAGCTCTGTGACTGATCCCTTATCTGTGTAAGCAGGGGCTCCTCTGGCAATTTCCTGCCACCCACAGAGCAGAGCGTGGGGTCTGGAGCTTCCCTGCCTTCCCGTGGGATTCTGTGAGGGGTGGGATTGGTCTCAGCCTCCAACAGCACGAGGAGAGCTTCGGGGTGGAGCTGTAGTGGTGAGGTTGGCATGGAGCAGAGTGTGCCTGGATAAGGAGATGGTGGAGGTACCAAGAACAGAAGAGAATCCAGAGCAAAACCATCATGGTGATGTCACTGGAACTGTGGGACAAACAAAACCTCTCCAACAGCATTTTTTTAGTGTTCCAGAATTAAGGCATTACTTTATTCTGGCCAGGATGTGTGATAGAAAGAACTTCATCCACACATTGGATGGTTCTTCACTAGATTTTTTCACATATTTATCCATACAAAACCCAAAGCAATTGTTTGGTTCAATGTTCACAGGCCCCAAATTACACAGTTCTTAGTTAGTTAAAAATTTTAGAAGTTGAATAATTTCCAACACTGATGCTCAGCATTATCCAAGGAGGGGGTGGAGGAAAACAACCCCTGGTTCCATCTCCGTGTTGGTGAGGTGTAAGACAAGGAGTCTTACAGGAGGAAGGGAACTTAAAGCTGCTTCCATCTCCAAAGACATCGTGAACCCACAGCCTGAAGGAATAACCAGGGAAGAGGTGGGAATACTCTAAACTTCTGTTGGAAATGATACAACTTCTAAAATTTTAACTGACTTTAGTCAGGAGTTTTGTTCATCTTCACCCAGCGGGAAGGGAACGGAAGTTTCTTCTCAAGACACTCTGTTCCCTGGGCAAGGCCTGATGAGCTGAACATCTCGAGAGACTGGCAGCAGCACAGAAGGTGCACAAGAGGTAATGACCATTAATGAACATCAACTCCAAACATCACCCCTGGCATGGTCCGAGACTCCTGGTCTGGGAAAAGATAGACAGAAGAATGAAGAATGAGGACCTAATTAGCATCAAAGGCAAAGGGATCAATAGCCAAAAGGAAACCAAATACTAAAAACTGTGCAAATTGGGACCAGTGAACGCTGAACCAATGAATTTCTAGGGGTTTTGACTGTATAAGTATGTGAAAAAAATCTAGTAAAATTAATATGTGATGGAATTATTTTCTCTGCACAACCTGGGCAACGTGTGGATGGAACGAGTCCTGTTGCACTTCCTGGCCAGAATAAAGTAATTCCTTAACTCTCTAACACTAGAAATGTTGTTGGAGAGATTTTGTTTTTCCCTCCGTTTCGGTGACATTCCTCTTATCCCTGAACACCTCACGACATGCCATCGTTTCCCCTTCACCCCTTCCAGGGCATGTCAAACACCTTGGAAAACCGCTCTGGAAGGCCCTGAGCACTGGGCTGGCAGGTGCTGGGGCTCCCCCTCACTGGGAGCAGCGATGGGCAGCGAGGCGCAAACGACGAGCTGATTTTCGCTGATTTTCACAGCGCCAAGGCCCTGGGGGGGTGTTAATCCACACCTGGGAAATGTCAGATCCACTCAGCGAAGCCGGAATGGATTGTTTGATCTTCAGCACAGGGGGAGCGGGAAATGCGGGAAATGTGTGGCTGGTTGAGTCAGGAAAGGAACTATTCCCCTGTGCCAGCTGGGACAGGCAGGATTTGGTGGTGACAGAGGGACACGTCCAGACACTTGATATTTGGGATGCTCTGCCTCGTCTCTCCAGGGAGCCAAAGTCTGGCAGCCACTGGCAACAGGATGTCTGAAATGCCTTGTCCTTGCTCCTTGGATGTCCTTGTAGCTGCAAAGAAATAAGTTCTACCCGCTCCTGAACAGGCAATTCCTTCTGTCTCCGTCTCCCTCCGAAGCTTTCTCCACAACTGAAAACTGAATCGCATTCCATGCACAGATATTTGTACACACTCACATATGTGTACAAACAGAGAGCAGTAAATACCCTTAGAGGAAAAAAAACCAAAACAAGCGCTTTGCAAATGAGTCTGAATTCACATTGAATTTAATGAGTAATTTGGAACGAGGAGATGAAAGGGGAATTCCAGGAAAATAAAAAAAAACCCAAAAAACCCTGGTGCTTGGACAATTTCAAGAAAAATGTTTCAGGTGTTTCAAAGTAGGATTTTAACTCAAAGAAATGACCCAATTTTCAAAGAGGACAAGGACCAAAACTGAAAACATGAATACGGAGGAAAATTATTTTCCCATGTTGATGGAAGTGTTTTGCTTTTAAAACCCAAAATGCAAACAGAACTGAGTAGTTTCAGGTCAGCGAGTCACAAACACGACTTCTTCAGATTTTGTAGGTTTATTTCCCTTTTAAATAATTATTCTGGGTCAAAAGCGACCAACTTGGCCTTCTCACTTGTGAGTTTTTTTCAGCTTTGATGTAAAGCAAATCCATTTCTGGCCATTTCCAAAGACAACAGAAGAAGCACTTTCCTTGTTTGTCTTAAATTTTTCTTCTTTCCAGCACTGGGGGCACCCCACATGCCACCACACTGACGGCAGGGAATCCTTCCCAGCCCTTCTGGGATGAGTCCTGGGTCACCCTGCTGATACCACACCTCCATGGATGGGACATTTCAATATGAGCATGGTCTGGCTGTCCCACCTCACTGGGGTGATGGTCCCGGGACTGTCACTGGATCCTGGGAAAGCTGTTGTGTTGCCTTCTGGATTTGGAGGAAAACCTACAGAGGTCAACAAATAGGCCAGTCTGGAAGTTGGGCACCAAGTGGAGCTTGATGTGGGAGAATTTAAGCTGAATTTGGGTTCTTTTTGGTTGAGGTTTTAGTTGGGTTTCATTGGCAAACACCTCCAGCACAAACCCCATTATTTTTCATGTCTCCTCCTGACCTATTTATGTAATTCCCTCTGAGCCAAGGGATGCGACCTCTCCACGCACTGGCACAAGTGAAAAGTCACATCCTCCTGAAAAAGATCAGGAGCTGGGCTTTGCTCACCCTTGGGGGTCCCTTCCAACTCAGGATATTCTGGGATTCTGTTGATAGATCACTTCCTCTTCTCATCATCATCATCCCAGCGTCTTGGTTTTGAGCTTTTGAGCCTCTCAACTTGCACCTGTGAGTTTGAATAAGCAAAGAGGAATTTCTCTTGGAAGTTGAGAGCCAACATGAAACACTTCCCCCTCCATCTGCAGCGAACCCAGATTCCCTCCCCAGTCTCTCTGCTGATGTAAACTGGCCTTTCTTAGCAAAGATGTCATTTACTGGTGCTTGAAGGATTAAAAGCTTACAGAGCTGCCTGAATAGGGGAATTTGAAAGGAGAACTTTTTTGTTAATGAGAATGTTTTTTGCAATTATGATGCTTTTGGTTATGTGACATTTTTAATCACCACAGCATTGTTTAAAGGACTTAGGGAGCAGTCAGCAAAGCAAGTTCAGCAGAGCAGGAATATCTGTCAAATTCCTTGCTTAGAGAAATGTCCACCACAAATCCTTTCTGACTCCGTGGTGTTTCAAACTCCTGGCAAGGAAAATGATGTCAGGGAGCTCACTCCCTATATTATCCTTTTCCACAGCCCCATTTGTCTTCCTGGTGACTTTTCCCTGGCAAATGTTGGGTGTGCACCCTCTTTTACTGGAATCCCCTGATTTACAGTGGATCTTCCAGCTCAGACACCCTGTGCAAGGCAAGTGACCCAAAGCTGAAGGTAAAAAGTGGAAAAAAAAAAAAAAGAAAGGCTTGTGAAACCCTCCCCTTCTCTATTCTTGTGCCTCATCACACAGCAAAAATAATTTAGGCATGGATTTTCCTTTCTCTTGTGCAGTGTCAGTGGTGCTTCTCTGAATTAAGGTCCTTTCAGGCTGCTGAGAATGTGCCTCTTGCCTGTTGAATTCTTCTGACTTCTCATTTCTGAGCTTCTCTTATTATTTGCCGAAAATTTCTGGCGAGCTGGAACTGGCTTCGACAGCATCTGTCAACAGTTCTTGTTTAATTACAGAGAAGGGGAAAAGGGGAGGTCCTGGGAGACTTTGGGGGACACAGGCTCACCAGAACCTGTATGACAGGAGAAAATAAAGAGAAACAGGACTTTGTGAGCTTGGCACAAAGTTGGGCAACAGCTACCCTGGCAGAGAGGGTGCCTAAGCGTTGCTGAAGGGCAGTGGAACTGCCAGCATGCATTTCTGGGATCCAGGGGGACAGAGAACATTTCCTTGCAGCCTGGGATAGGAGAGAAACGGGTATTTGCAGTGCTGATCCTTAGAGAGCTGAGATTTCCCATCCATTGTGTTGGGTAAAGCCACTGCCATCACCTTCAGGTGGGATAAAGCCACTGCTGTCATCCCTCCTGAATCTGAGATCTCATCAAGAGGAAACCTGAGTGTCTTTCACTCCAGACCCTGCCTGGATCCAGGATCTGGGATATTGGGGTATCTCCAAGTAGACTTCACACACCAGCTTCTCACCCTGCCACTGTCCAGGATCTCTCCTACTGATTTTTAAGCTGTTCCTTCCCCTCAGCAGGACCCACGCTCTGTGCCTGTCACCTCCTCCTGCCTTTCTCCATCCCCAAATGCTCTCCCAGAACAGGATTCACCACTCCTGGGGCATCTTCTGGGGTGCTCACCGTGTCCTAGAGCTCTCCATAGTCCTGGAGGTGGCCTGGGAGCTCCTCCATGGGCACACTTCAGTTGTTCCAACACCCTTTCCACCCCTGCTGGCTTCCCTGATCCCTGAGCATCTCCCTCGGAGTGAGTGAGAACATCCCACTTGGCTTTCCCACATCCCTGCAAGGGGGAAAGATACCAGGACCAAGGTGAAGCTGGGGCAAAAACCCTTCCCAGGGGAATCCTGGCAGCTCAGAGAGCCTCAGCCCCCAGACCCAGAGCAGAGAACTCCCACGGCACTCCAGAGCAGCCTCTGCCTCCTTTCCTTCAGACCCTCCAGGAACACACAGCCACGCACAAAAGTGATTTTTTCTCTGTAGTGTGGTCTGTCCCAGATCCCTCTGCTGTCCCTGCACACGTGGAGCGTTCCCAGCATGGAAAATTTAGAAAATGAAGCATCTCTGGAAAATGTGGGAGCTTGGGCTGCCTTGTCTCTCCAGCCCAGGAGCTCTCTTGGCCTCACACCTCCCTCTGTGCTTGCACAGCACCCTCCACAGGCTCTGTGTTTGGCAGGGAGTGCTTCCATACTGCTATTATTATTATTATTATTACTATTATTATTATTATTATATGGAGCTGAGCACATGACGCCACCAGAGCATTGACTGCAGAGCCAGCCACGCAGCCAAGAATGAAGATTAAAAGTGGGGAACAAATCTGGCAGAGAATTACTTAATGTAGTACATTTGAAACTCAATAATTATTTCTTTAAAAATAGAATTTGCTGAAGCAACTTCTAGCTTTTAATTCTTTTCTTTTCCTTTTTTTTTTCCTTTAATCACTGCATAATAAAGTAATTAGTAATTTGTGTCACTTCTGTAGTTTTTTTTTTTCTTTTTTTTCCCTTGGTGTAATCACAAGGGGTGACACATTTTCACAGCACATTTCAAAAAAAATAAAAAAGTATAATGGAGAGAGGCAAGAATCAGAGCTGGTGTTTGAACCCTATCAAAGCCAGTAATCCACATTATGCCTGCTCAAAATGATGATTACATCACTGAAGACAACTTATTAATTAGAGAAACCCAGGGTGGAGGGGCAGGGCGAATGCCCTGGGACGGATTCTGGTCTCAAGTGACCCCAAGGAATCTGCAGGATTCCTATCAGCAGGACAAGAGGCAGGAACTGATGCACGGGAAGTTCCACCTGAATGTGAGGCTCAGAAGGACCCTGTGAGTGTCTCAGAGGCATTTTGTGGAATTTCAGGAAGACTCTCTGTCTCTGGTTGTCCAGAGAAATTGTGGCTGTCACACCCCTGGAAGTGCTCCTGCAGTGGCTGGAGCAAGGGGGACACCTCTGGATTTATCCCTTGCCCCAAAAATGGATGTGAGAGAGACTCCTGAGCACTTAGGAGCCAAAATATTGCTGGGACCCCTCTCTCTGAGCCTGACTCAACCCAGGCTGGACCAGCACTGCCAGACTGAGCCAGAAAATAATATTGAATTAATTTGGCTCCATTCCTCCAGAACAGCCCCATCGCACACACCTTTAGCTGTGGTCTCCACAGGTTTTGGACTGCTTTTGTCTAGTTTAGACCTCCCTGAGCCCTCTGAGCTCTGCCAAGGAGGTAAAACCACACGGGTGGGCTGCGAACCTGTGCCAAAAGGAGGGACCCTTCCTCCCAACCAGTTATTCCCAGTTTCTCCCCATAACGGTCAATGTCCTTCCTTTCCTCTCACGATCTCATTACACAGGGCAACGATCCCAAGAAGCACACAAACCCTGAGAGACAGCTTTTGCTCCTCAGCAACCCAAATTTTCTAAAAATATCGGAGTCAGGAGATCACGGAGGAGCAGCACGCTGCTGCATACATATTAATGCTGCCTCTAATCCCCCTCCACGAATTTTAGGAGCTAAGTGGGAACTCAGATATCCTCAGGCTGAAGGGTTGCTCACTTCTGTCCCTGCCTGCTGACACTCTGTGCTCCTGCTACCGCCTCCAGTTTCTCCCTGCTGCCACACATCTTCAGGTCACCTTTTGTCCCTTCCCTGGCCTGATTTCCTCCCTAACCTCACACAGGAACCATCACATTTCCCTTTGATCAGAATCTCACCAGTCAGAGACATCATTTACGAACACAAGTTAAACCCCATCCACATTTTTAGGAGAAAAAAAAGAGGAAAATAAGTCCATTTTGAAGTCTCTTTTCTCCAACCTTCTGCAGTTCTGGTGTCTCCAGAGGCTGGTTCTGAAGTCCTCGGGTTCAATAAAATCTCTTTCTTCAGTATTTGGGCAGTATCTAGTTCAGATCTATGCAAATTAGTTAAAAACAAACAAACAAAGCCCAGTTCCATGGGTTGTTGGTGAAGCTGCTGCCTGAGGTGGCTGCACGTATCCATGGCCAAGCCTCAAATCATGCCTGGGAATGGCATCAGAGCATGNAAACTAAAACTAAAACTAAAACTAAAACTAAAACTAAAACTAAAACTAAAACTAAAACTAAAACTAAAACTAAAACTAAAACTAAAACAACTGAAACTGAAACTAAATCTAAAACTAGAACTAAAACAGAAACTGAAACTGGAACTAAAACCAAAACCGAAACCAAAACCAAAACCAAAACCAAAACTAAAACAACTAAAACTAAAACTAAAAAAATGTAAAACTGAAACTGAAACTGAAACTGAAACTGAAACAACTGAAACGGAAACTAAATCTAAAACCAGAACTAAAACTGAAACTGAAACTAAAACCAAAACCAAAACTAAAACAACTAAAACTAAAACAACTAAAACTAAAACTAAAAAAACCCTAAAACTGAAACTAAAACTAAAACTATTTCAGGAGCTTCCTAACACCAAAACACTGCAAGGATTTCTGTTCCTGTCCCCAGGAACATTCCTGCACTGGCGATTTCCACGTAAAAGGAAACGTAACATATCACAGTCAGGCTATGTTTGGTAGACAGAGATTCAAGTCTGCATCTACTCCCACTTTTCCTGGCTGGGATTAATTGAGTTTATTTCCTGTCAGAGCTGGGCACGTGCAGCTCTAGTTCATGGCCAAGCAAGAGATGGGTACTCCTGGATTCTGATTAATCTGGCCTGTCCTGAGAGCAGCTCTCCCTCACAGGGGTGATTTTTCAGGAATATACAGGGTGCACAGAGTAGAAGTAGCTGCAGGCACCAGGCTTTAATGCAACATGTGAATCTTCCTTTTCCTTGGTTTCCCTGGACAAGCCACTATGTCTCTGTTTCCCAGCAGAGAAGTGAAGCATTTTTCTTTTTCCACCTCCTCAGAACGGAGAAGGATGTGGCACAGAGGCAGGCTGGATGTGTGACCCTCTGACCCTGCAAACCAAATATGAAATCGCATTTATTTTCATTCCCAGTGGCCTTCATGCACAGACACAGGGATCTGGCCATGCTCCAAGGCAGGAAAACTGATGGCCTGCATCTCTCCAGGCACTCTGCACCCTGCAGATGCCGTGGGTGGACTCGTGGGTGGTGCATTCTCCAAAAAGACCTTGATCTCCCTTTCCCTGGTGGATCTGCCTGGTGGGTTCAGGAGAGCTGTGACCTCTCTTCAGCCCCACCACCCTCCTGACCACACTGGGGACACACAGCTTGGGCAGAGCTGACAACCACATGTTCTTGACCCAATATGTTGTGGAGAGTAAAAGAATTTTCTGACCATCCTTTCTGCCAGACTTGAGCACTCCAGTGGCTGCTCTTTGGGTTGAGGTGGGTGCTGCCATTCCTATTCAAATCATTTAATAATCCGGCATATGAATGTTTATTCTGAGTGCCAAGGATTCTTTCAGCCATGTGGAAAAAGGTGTCAAAGAAGGAGAGGGATGGAGGTGGCTTGGAGGGGGCAGTGGTACATTGGAACGGGAACTACAGAAAGATAATTTAATCATATTTTTTTCCATCAGAATTTCTGGATGGAACTGGCTTTGTCCCAAGCCATGAGTTGCCATCACCAGAAAGTCCTCGTTCCTCAGAAGAGCTTGGGTGGATCTGCACAGAGGCAGGTGAATCTACGGGCTGCAATTTCGATTTCCTTCTGAGGATAAACACCATTAGCTCCAGCTGGAAGGAAATCCCACAGCCAAAACCTTTTTGTGTTGTCCCTACAGTGCTCACTGAGTGCATTTGTTTCTGCATGAGCTATCTCAGGGCCCTTCGCATTGCAATGCCCTGGATTTCTTTCTCACTGAGTTAAATCAACATTCCAACGAGTCCTCCATCCCCAGGAAGGAGCTGTGTGAGAGGCAAAGGCACAAATCATCCATCCCCAGCCCTGGGCAATACTTTAGTGGCTGGACATGTCACTAATGACTGGATGTGGCACTCAGTGCTGTGGTTTAGTTGGTGTCGTTTGGTCAAATGTTGGACTTGATGACATTTGGAGGTTTTTTCCAGCCTTAATGATTTCATGATTCTGGACAAATCCAAGCCAGTTCTGAAATCCAGACGTGTGCAGCACTGGGCTGCCTAAAGGCTCCCCAGGCTGGGCAGGGGTGGTCGGGCAGGATCAGGGCTCTCTCTGCCACATCCAAACCGAGCATCAGAAATCCTGACGGAGCTCCTGCTCCAGCCTCAGGTGGGAACTGGGAGCCAACAGCAACGAGGACTGAACGGGAGACGCAGACAGACAGCTCCAGTGAAAGCATCCAACATCTGGGATCCCTTCCCTAAAACCTCTGTGCGAATTTCAGGCCTCAGAGGCAGACCAGACATGGATAATTCAGTTTGGGAAGCTGCCGGGGGGGATGGGGGACATTTTGTGCTGCTAATGAAGGAATCAGATGAATGTTTCTGTGCTGTGTGAACTTTGTGGCAGGAATCTGAACCATTTCAAACGGAATATTTACTTTCTTCCTACAAGCTCCAGCGCCCGACAGTTGCCATGGGAACTCAGCCCACTCACCAGCCAGTCACATGAACAGGTTTGTTTTGTTAGGAGTAGTAATATTCACATTATTTTTGGTGCGAGGGGCTGATCATTGCCACCACTTCTGTTCCAATAACCCTTTACTGTAATATCTTTGATAGGATTGTGCCCAGTGCTGTCCTGGTCAAGAACTGCTGGCAAAGAGCGGCTCAGAGGAACCTTTCCTTCATTAGGAGATCATCAATTTGCCTGTTGCTGTTGGGTCCCGAGTCCCTGTGCTGAGAGTGAGCCATGAATCTCAGATTGTCGTCAGAGCAAATCAGAGCCACAGATAAGGGAAAAACCAGAGTGGTGGAGAGGTGAGAGTGGGAGTGAGCACTGGAACAGCCACAGAGCTAATGGGGACAGCCAGGGGACTGAGGAGGAGAAGATTAATACTGGAGGGAAGGAGCCTGCCCTCAAGTGCAGTTTGTCAGGCCCTTTGTAGATCAGGCCGTGCAATTTGCAGAGCTGCTCGTTGGCCGGAATAAATGGAGCATGGAAAATGTCACATCTGCAGCAGCAGATCCCTGGGCAAGTGACAGCCACAAAGCCCCCCCCTGTCAGCAGGGGAGGACTGGAATAAGAAGGCAAGTTGAGGCAGAGGGTGATAAACAGTGTCTGAGCAGCAGGTGAAGGTTTGTGCCAGGTTGGACTGGGTGCTTCCTGCAGAGACGCAGAGAGAACAGGGGGTGAGGTACAAGAGCAGGGAGGGACAGGACAAGGGGGAATGGCTTTAAACTGACAGAGAGGAGGTTTAGATTGGATATTAGGAAGAAATTCTTCCCTTTGAGGGTGCTGAGGCCCTGGCATAGAGTGCCCAGAGAAGCTGTGGTGGCCCCTGGATCCCTGGCAGTGTCCAAGGCCAGGTTGGATGAGGCTTGGAGCACCCTGGGATAGTGGAAGGTGTCCCTGCCCATAGCAGGGAGTTGGAAGTAAATGATCTTTAAGGTTCTTTCCAACTCAAACTATTCCATAATTCTATGATTCCACGATCTCAGCACTCTCCATCTCTCTAACTATGCTGAGTTGCTGTCAGGGAGGTCACTTCTGTGCATAAAAATGTGGGTAGGGTCGACGCTTACAGGAAAATTAGAGAAAGAGCAGCATTCAGAATGAATTTATCTTACATGGAAGTGCAAACTATTCCACTTTGGCAAGTGGTCTCTCTTCCAGAATATCCAGAGGTCTTGAGCAACACAGCAGGGAAAAAGGTTCAGGGATGAGAATACTGAAATTTATGAGCCTTTTTCATTTTCCACTCATGAGGATCTGATGTCGCAGACTCGTAATCCACCGTGTGCCTCCAAGATTTCTTTGGAATACTTCCCATTTTCCGAAGGGAAAATTGTGAGGATCACCTCTGTGTGTGGATGTGAGTGAGTGGTACCAGCATAAATGGGATGAGATGGAGGGAGAGCAGCGGGGAGTTGGCACAGGTGCCTCCCCCATCTTAGAAAGTGGGAGAGTTATAATTTTACTCCAAAGACCCAAAGCTTTGGTAAGAGCACAGCAGAGAAGAGCTGTCCTTAGTCCTTGCCAGTGATTCCTTAGTCCTTGCCAGTGATTCCTGAGCTCGGGCACAACAGCAGCGTGTGTTGGGACACAGGATGTGTTTTCAGGCTTCATCAAACCAGTGATGAGCCTCTCACCCTGCAACAAGTGTTCCTGTTGTTTGCAAACCGTTCCCGGTACCATCAGCAACATCGCCGTGAAAATAACACCACTCACGGAATGTGTCTTCCTGCTTTGCCAGTGTTGTCCCAAGGAGAAACACAAAATCTCTTGAAAGGTTTGTCAGGGCACTGAGCCCTGAAAAGGCCACAGGTAGATCCCAAATGTGCTCTGCTTTTGTAGGGGGATGGGATAGCCAGTGGTAGTGAACCATTGATTTAAAAATTCCGGTACCATCAGGTTTATGGGATACACGGGCTGGTGATTTACCTCCTTTGGATATTTCCCTGCATTTGTCAGCCATCACAGCATCCTGTTTGCTATTCCCGTGCTTGGTAGAGTTCCCGGTGCTGTCAGCTTTCCCAGCTGGGATGGAAGCAGTGCTGTGCACATTCTGCCATCCAGAACGACGTGGGACGCTCCAGAAGAGCCTCCCTTCCAGAAAGACCAGCTGGACCTCTGCACTCTCCAGGGGAACCAGCTGTGCATCCAGGGCTACCAGCTGCACTAAGAGACTGTGAAGGAGTTTTTGCCAGTAGATGTTTACAAGGAGAGCAGAGGGGGTCAAAGATTTGACCATCAGCAGCTCAAATCCTGTTCTGGATCATGAATCCTGCAATGAGATCATCCAGTTACTCCTTGAATTAAACTCATATGAGAGCTTCCCAGGGCTTTGCCATAGTTACTGATCAATAGCAGCACTAACAAACATCTCCTCTGTCTGACTGTGGAATAGACTGGCTTTGTTTTCCTTTTTCTAACCCACAAACCAGATTATTATTTTTTTTTCCTGTAACAAGAGAGCTTTTATACATAATTATACCCACCATTCAATTTGTGTCAAGCGATATTCCCGGGTATAAATCTCCCTGTAATTGTTCCTGCAAAAAAAAAAAAAAAAAAAAAAAAGAAACCTCAGCAGGGTCAGTGTGGTGGGGAGCTGTAAAATTCAAAATGCTTTGGTTTCCTGGAGGAGCCACTTGCCAAGTTTGATGCTGCTGTATTGCTGCTCTCTTTCTAACAGTCTGTTTCTGATGCAGATTATTCCTTTAGTAGGAATTTATCCGTAGGGAAATGCAGGGACCTGGATTACCAGAGACCCTTCGCAGTGCGTTATTGAGCAGGAGTGTTTTTAACCAGATGCCCAAGGACGAAGGTCGTGTGATCAGCCTGAGTGGAAGGATGGAGCTCATCTCAGCAGCTGCAGGAGTCTACGGGTGCACACCACCATCTGAACCCACCATCCAACCCTTTCCTCCCAAGGGGAAAAGCTGCTTCGAGGGAATCAATAATTTGAGTTATTCCAGACAAGATCACGCCTGAAGCTCCTTGGTTTTTTTCCATAGAGTAATCCAGACTGGATCACAAGGAAAGGTCTACTCTGCAGGCACAGAACAGCAGGTGGAGTAGCTACCCCAAGAGCTGAGGGGATCATTAATAAGTATCTCACTTACTAATAAGTATCTCACTTACTAATAACTATCTCACTAATAACTATCTCACTTGATCACAGTTTCATCCAGTTTGACCTTGATCATCTCTGCTGCAAATCACAACATTTCATTAGGTGCTGGCTGCAGTCACTCTGGATAAACTTCAACGTGGTGTGATCACGTTCTCAGATAGATGTTATTTGAAAATGCTTTTAGGAGGCAATTTAACTAAAAAAAAAAAAAAGAAAAAAAAAAAGAATTGTTTAAGAATGACTGCTGCCTCCGTGGCTCTTCCAAGTGTTCCTGCAGCCAAGTGACGTGGATAATTATTGGCACATGTCAACACATGGAAAGATGAACAGCTGGAAGTGTTAGCCAGGGACACGGACCTGAAGAAGCCATAACTCTTTAACGGGCTGAAAGACAAATAATTATCATTCAGCAAGTCTGACTGGAACCTTCCTTAGGGCAAGGGTGGAGGAGGTTATAGAAACTTACTCAATTAATCAATTGGTCCATGTTATAATTAAACCCAAAGCAGAAACACAATTATCTGGGTAAGTGCTGGCTAGAGGACATTTCTTTTAATGACTTTGCTCCGTGCCATTTTTAGTTCTGATGCACTTGATGAGATGAGGTAGATATGAGGGGGTTTTACTGTGTAATTCTAAGTTAAAGAGAGCTGGATTATCTCTCCTTAATGGTGAGAATTCCTGAGATGTGTGTGCAAGGCTCTGTTCTCACAGCCACACACTTTTCATCCTCCACGCCCCGCATGCACCGTTAAAACAAAGTGCTCTGAGTGTGGAACAGTGGAGCATTAAAAAGCCATTAATCATGGCTTTGTACTCCTTGCTGCTGGGTGTTAATTTTAATTTACAGTCACTTATTCAGCTCCCCTTCAGCGGAGTGCCTGGCTCTGCTCCTAAAGGCCAGGACAATGAGGGAAGGGGGAGAAAGTCACCTCAGGCAGGGACAGGGGAGATGTGGAGGGGCTCCCTGGGGTCCCCATTCTTCTGGTCCCTCCTTTCCCTGTATTTACATCGGGAATTTGATTGTCCAGATGGAGGAGCTTTCAAACTCTATTGCAGGAGAGAATGACATTTCCCAGCTGCTCTTAAAAAAAAAAAAAAAAAAGAAGGAAGGAAGAGGAAAATTGCTGATTAATCATGTCTGGCCCATAGGGTAACAATTATCATGTTAATTGGGGAAGAGTCAATAGTGAGGAAATCAGGACTACATCACCTGGTCTCCTGCCAGCCAGCTTCCACCTTCTAGGAGATAACTCCTGCCAGTTTTGGGGACACAGGCATGTGCCACCTATGTAGGGAGGGTCAGGACCCCATCAGAGCTGCAGGTAAGGGAATGGAGAGCTTTGGTGGGTTGTGCTTTATGTTGGGGTCCACACTGTCCTTGCCGGGCTGTTGGGAAAGCTGGAAGTGACAACGCTCCTGGTGGGAACATCTCACTGCAGTGCTGAGAAGGAGCTGAGGGGGTGGATCAGCCTGAGGTGATGGGTGTGTCCATGAGGTGAGCAGTTAGCAGATGTTTCAGCCTGGTTGTTCCCAATATTTGATATCATGGATATTAATTCATGGGCAAAGGGGTTGTAATCAGAGAAACATGGAATCATGGAATGGTTTGGGTTGGAAGGGACCTTCAAGATCACCGGTTCCAACCCCCCCTCCATGGACAGGAACACCTTCCACTATCCCAGGTTGCTCCAGGCCCCGTCCAACCCGGCCTTGGACATTTCCAGGGATGAGGCAGCCTCAGCTTCTCTGGGCAACCTGTTGTGACATGAAGGAGCTGTGACATTGGGCTATAACAGGAAGAAGAAAACACCACCAGGTTGTGTTTCTTTTAACATCAAAATCCAGTTTTGTTTATTCCTAGAGTATCTACAAGTTCTGTTGCCTGTCCCCACTGTCCCTCACTCTCTTGGAGATGCTCTTTTCAGAGCATTCATTGCTTCTAGAAGTTATAGTTTCTTTTGATGGGGTTCAGGGTTACCCCGGTTTTCCCTAGACAGGCATCCTGCTTTTCCTTACAGTGCAGCATGAACTCCATGGTTACAAGCCTGCACGGAAACATGGAATTCTATGGGAGCACCTTTTCACATTGCTGGTCTGGGACCCCTAAATATATGGGATCCCATATTTTTATAGATATATAAATAGACATATAAATCTATCCAGCACAAATGGGTGAGGTGGGCAGCAGCAATGTGAGGTGTTGATTCACTGTCCTCTTTTACTTTAGCTGGATTCTTTGGTCTCATTTCGAAAGTGTCAGTGATAGGCAGACCAAGAAGGACAAGATCTGTGAATATGAGCATGTTCTGAGGGTGCATTTCTTTAAGAGGAAAAAACTTCCCTGTCACCCAGCTCTGGCTTCTGCTGGACTTCACGTGGGAGCAGCCAGTGACATGGACAAAATACTGAGTCCTGGTAAGGCTGTGCTGGTTGGCAGTAAGGAATGTCACGCCCCTCAGCGTGTTGTTTTCCAAGTCTGATGCCAGGAAATGAGTTTTATGACCTGGAGTGTGTCAGAAACTTGCCTGAGTGAGCGTTGTCCCTGTTGGGACAGCACGGGGCTCAATTAGAGCAGCATGTGCACCGTGTCTCCCTGGAGAGCATCCCTGGGAAATTGTCCTGTCAGCTTGCCCAGATTGCTGCCTGCAGAGAGCCACTGGATGGATGCCCGAGAGCCCGGGCACTCTGAGAGGAGCGGCACAGTCCTCTCTTGGCTGGGAGCCTGTCTGCTCGAGAAGAAAGAGCTGAAGCAAGTCTCCATCTCCTGCAGCCCTTCAGAGGCAGCAGATGGGTCCAGCATGGCACCAACACAACCAGAAACAGCTCTGGCGCAGCTCCCTGCCTGATTTCAGCCTGTCTCTTCCCCGGCCATGCGGCCAAGCTGCAGGAGCTGCTGAAAGAAGTCAACTCCGAGCTTGCAGAGCCAGGATCTCATTAGGCACTGCAGGAAGGAGCACGGAAAACAAACACCTGGCACCACCGTGCCCCTTCAGCAAGAAGGATTGCGAAGATTGTGGTCTAAGAGGCAAACCCAGTATTTGCAGCACATCCTCCCACCTGCCACGGGCTGGTGCTGACAGAAGGTCTCATTACAGCCATCAGCTGTGGGGACGACACGATTTGTGCTCCCAGCCTGGGCTCTGGGTTGGTCTCAGGGTCTCTGAGACAGGTGAAGGTGCTGCAGTGTGCATGAGCAATAAGAGGGGTCTCCTATTAGCACCGACCTTTGCGGATGTGAAAGTGAAAAGAGCAGAGGAGGAATAAAAAAAAAAACCCAAGTCCAAGCCAGTGGAATGTCTCTGGTATATTCATTGCTGCCCGCTTTCTTATTTACTATTTATTTACTTTCTTGAAGGTGAGGTGACCTTCAGAGCTGCTGCTTGTCACTGGCAGCCTCTTGGCTGGAGGTTGCGTGTCAATTTTGGCTGGGGCGCTGACACTGAGCATCCCAGGCATCCTGTGGGGGAATCTGTGCCCCTTAATTTCTGTGCTATGTAAAAGCAGGGGTCTGCCTTGGGTAGCCAGGCCGGGTTTGGAAGCCTAAAGCATGAAAAGCTGTAGGGAAAACGTGAGCCTGGTGATGCAAATTCCCCTCGTTTTTTGTTCCACCTCACCCCACTCATGTGAGGGATGAGTGGCTCTGACTCTGCCATTGAGGGACTGTTCGCAGGTCCCACAGCAGATGTGGGAATGCTGTCTCCCTCCAAACTCTGCCTTTGCAGAGAACAATCATCCGCCTCCCACAGACCCAGTGCAACACGGTTTATTTTCATTTTTAACAGCCTGCAAACCCAAGCATCTTTTCCTCCAGCCTTTTCCGCTCACCAGGGATGTCCCCGCAGGTCTTCGAGGTGATTTTACAGCCTCCAGAGCAGCAGGGTCGCCACAACCACAGCCACGAATGCATCCAAATTGTGTCTGTGGAGAATGATCAAGAGACGATGACAGGAGGGGCTTCCAGGGCAGGAGCCAGAGGAAAAGATCGGATGTCTGTGGTATTTGCAGCACTGCCAAGATGCCGGCAATGATTTGTTGGCAGCCAAACACTTCAAGCCAGGACCTTGCAAGCCAGGCATCTCATTCAGGGTCTGTAGTGTGCCCTGGACACTTCCCACTTGGGACACTTCCCTTTATTATTCCAAATAAATTCAGCGCTCTGCTTGGTGCCCCAATTAATGCAGCAGGACCTGACTCGGGGCTGCTCTGAACACATAACAACATTTCCCTGGGCTCTCAGACAGATGCCACACTCCACCCAGAGACGGAGAGGTTTTCTGGGAGGGAAAACTTGTCACCCAGCGTCTCACTTGTGCAAACAGAAAATTTTGCTCCTTTGAAAAGCAGGGGAAATGAAAGCAGGAAATGAAGGCACGCAAAAAATAAAGGCAGGAAACTCATTTCTTAATGGAGAGGGGTGTGAATGGTCTAAGGTCTTCCTTTTCTAACCTTAAAAATTGTGAAAATGGTCCCAAAGAGTGGGCCATACTGAATTCAAGATAAAGGTGCCACTTTGGTGAACACACAACCTTAACTTGGCAAATCTTACTCATAATTTTGGCTGTACATCCCTCTAGGAGGAGCTCTTTCTTTCCCTTGGAACCAGGGGCTGTTTCACAGATAAGAACAGAGCCAAAGAATGGTTTGGGTTGGAAGAGACCTTAAAGTCCATCCAGTCCCACCCCTGCCATGGCAGGGACACCTTCCACCATCCCAGGATGCTCCAAGCCCTGTCCAGCCTGGCCTGGGACACTTCCAAGGACCCAGGGGCAGCCACAGCTTCTCTGGGCACCCTGTGCCAGGGGCCCACCACCCTCACAGGGAAAAATTTCTACCCAATAATCCACCCAAATCTCTCCGTTTTAGTTTCAAACCATTTCCTCTCGTATGATCAGCGTCTGCAGCGGTGAAAAGTCACACACCTCCTTTTATATCAGCTCCCTTCAGGCCCTGCAAGGGGCTCTGAGCTCTCCCTGGAGCCTTCTCCTCTCCAGGTGAGCACCCCCAGCTCTGCCAGCCTGGCTCCAGAGCAGAGGGGCTCCAGCCCTGCAGCAGCTCCAGGACCTTCTGTGGAACCATTCCAACACATCCAGGGTGGAGAACCCCAAACTCGAACCCAAAAACTTCACTTCCTTAACTTGAAAAGACTTCTCCTACCCAATCCACATATAACCAGCCGACTTTCTCCCACTCCTATCAGGCGTTTCTATTTTTTAACCAAAGTAGGGACATCCCTGCCACAGCAGAGCCACACAAAAATTCCTGATCACTCGCGACCGTTCCCCTCCACGGAAATCTTTAGTAAAAGGCGAAAGATTTGCTCGATCTGAAGGGAAACCTGAGCATAAACGCCCCTCGGTCCCCAAACACCCCGCCCCACGGCTGTTCCTCTGCGGGACATGGTGACCTTCCCTGCCGCCCAGTGTGACCCCGGGGTGTCCCCAGCGCTGTCCCCCTGCAGTGGCACAGCCCAGCCCCCTGTCCCCACCCAAGTGTCCCCACGCCAGAGGTGGGAATTGTGACCAGGGCCGTGCCACCGGCCCGCGGTGCACCCTGGGTATGCAAATTAACGCGAGTACTAATGAGCTCTACGGGAAGGTCAGAGAAGCGTCTTTCGTCACCCGGACAGCGACAAGGACACGGGCTGGCTCAGCTCAGCTCCCATTCCCAACCAACGCAGAATCCCGGGATGGCTTGGGTTGGAAGGGACCTTAGAGATCATCCAGTGCCACCCCTGCCATGGGCAGGGACACCTTCCACCATCCCAGGGTGCTCCAAGCCCCGTCCAACCTGGCCTTGGACACTTCCAGGGATCTCAGCATCTTGAGAGCCTCCTGCTGATGCAGAAAATCAGCCTCTTTGGGGTGTCTCTGCTGACAGTCTTTGTGGCTGGGCTCCTGGCAGAGGCACATCAGCTCCATGCCTTGAGTCGGATGATCCCAGGGCATGGACTGTCTGCAAAAGTTTGCTTTTATTAAAAAAAAATCCCTTGGAGCATGGGCAGGAGGGCGAGAGCCTGTGCTGGAAGGCAGCAACTCCAAGACAGCCAGACCAATTTGATGATTTGAGAAAAAGTCTTGAGAGCAATGCCCTGAATCCCTCAGAAGGGCTGGCTCAGTCCCTAGGTGCAGAAGCAGGGACGTGTCGAGCGAGATGAGGAGAGTCATTTCTCATCCGGGCGTGGGAGAAGTGGGGACACCCAGCTCTGATGTCTGTGCCTGCAAGGGAGCACCCAATGCTTGCGGAGACATCAGAAGAGAGCAGCAAAACTGACTCAGAGGCTGGAGGACAAACTCGGAGCAGGAGACGTGTCAAACTTACCCTGTTTGGTTCCTGGGAATGACACTGGAGAGGCACCTCCTCACAGAGATGTTTGGCTGATTCTACGGGAGAGTTGCAGAGGGAATTAAGGAAAGCATTGCTCAAGTCAGGCTGGAGGAGATAAAGCCTAAGGTGAATCAGGGAGGGGATTTGACACGCTGGAAAAAGCTCCCAAGGAATCTGGCGGATTTTGTGTCTCCTCAGAACAAACTCTGGAAATCAGGCTGTAGTTCAACACAGGGCACTGGATCCTCAGCTACAGCATGTGAGGAAAAAGAAATAGGTTATGATATAAAGGTACTTAATATTTACTATATTTTACAATATTTTATTTATTAATTTAAAAAATACATTTATTATAAAATAAATGTAAAGTCCATAGTCCATTCTAAGTATATAAATCTATGAAATCAAGCCAAAGTTCAGGCCAGCAGAAAGGTGGTGCACCTCAGTCAACCTTCCAGGTCTGCAGCAAGCTCCAAACCCTCTGAGCACATTTAAGGCTCCATCGCTCTGCAAAGTTTAATTTTGCAGCCCTGCTCCAGTTACACAAAGGGAATAGGATGGAGCAGCAGCAGATGCAGAAGTGCAGGAGAGTCCTGAGACTGTGATGTGCTGCTGCTGCTGCTGGGAAGAAGCACAACAGGTGTTTTTCGTTTTTCCAGGAACATCCACACTGATTCCATGAGTTACTGATGCCCAAAACTGAGTGAAGGCTTGGGCAGGGGTCTGCTTTTCTCTGCTACACCACTGCCTCCATCACCTGTTCCTAGGGATGGTCCTGGCAGTCCAAGAGCTGAGCTTTATTTTCACCCCCTGCCTCTTCCAGATTTCAGCTTGAGGGTTTCTAGCCTGGGCCCTTCTATGTTTTTTTTTCTCCTAAATCACCATCTCTTTCTCACAGATGCATCTTCTTCTCCCACTCCCACTGGCCTGCAAAGATCTTGTCCTGCCAGGCTCATCTAAGGCCTCAAGATCTGCTGTCAGAAATTATCAAGACGTTCCCAATTCCCAGGCTGAGCAGCCAGGATCACGTTTGCAATCAGTTTTAATCACAAGTGTAACTGAGTGGACTGCAAGTGATAAGCCCAGTCTGCAGGCAGCTGTGATGTAATGAAGATGACAGTTCAGAATTGGGTCTGAGGGTTATTTTTGGGGAAGGCAGAGAACCACAAAATTAGACTCCGTGCAGGGGAAAAAGAGAAAGATATAAGGAGAGTGAGTGCTTCAGGCTCCCACCACTGAGAGTTCCCTCCCTGCCAGGCAAGACAATAATCAAAATTAATTTGAGGAGGAAGGCAGGCACTCACAGAGAATCAAACAGGTGACCACAGCTGGTGTGAAATTCCACAGGATGGGAAAGGAAGAGGGCTGGAAGGAAACAGCTACCAGCTGTCCCTGCCTTCCTGAGCGTGCAGGAACACAGAACCCTTTTCTCAAAATACTCAGATGCTGAATGCATGAGAAACAGCCCTTTGGAGGAAGGAGAAATCACCTGGAAGCAAACCTGATGTCTTTAAATGCATGTTCAGGTTAGTCAAGCAGCACATGGCGAGTGATGGATATCACAGGCTCCTGCTCCTGCCTCTCTTTTCCACGGCCACAGATCTGTGGAGCAGAGTCCCTGCTCCTGCTTCTCCCCTGCTCTGCTGGGTCCACATCCTGGACTGCTCTGTATCTTAAAACAGAATTAATGGCTTTATACTGAAATAAAGTAGGTTTAGATGAGATGTCAGGAAGAAATGCTCTCCTGTGAGGGTGGTGGGGCCCTGGCACAGGGTGCCCAGAGCAGCTGTGGCTGCCTCTGGATCCCTGGAAGTGTCCAAGGCCAGGCTGGACGGGGCTTGGAGCACCCTGGGATAGTGGAAGGTGTCCCTGCCCGTGGCAGGGAGTGGAATGAGATATTCTTTAAGGAAGGGACCTGGTTCATGTTGTCACGAGATCTCACACAATAAATCTGTGATCCCATCCTCAACTAAAGAAGGTCACTTTGGATTTGTCCCATTGCAGTGGGAATGGACACAAACCAAAGGGTTTTTTGTGCCTGTCTCTCTCCTGCCCTTGCTGGGTCACTTCAGGCCACTGGACCATCCATCCACAGCTCTCCCCTTGTCACAGTGGATCATGGCATGGCCTGTTCCCACAGCCTGTGTCCTGCTGCACTGCTGGTGTGCTCCCTCCTGCCCTGTCACATCAAATCACCGCCTGCCCCCGCCTCCAGCCATCGCTAATATTCAATGAGTCAGAAAGGAGCTGAGGCCAGCCTGACCTTTATCAATAGGATGATGTCACCTGCTGAAAGAAAGACTTGATAAAGGTAAGAGCAGGCAACCTGATATCCTTCCTGATCTCTGTGTCCAGAACTGTAACCCACGATAAAAGGATCTGTTCCTAATGAAAATTCAGCTACCTGTGCTGACCTCGGCCTGCTGTGTGCTTGGAGACAGGGATCTGTCCAGGGAGCAGCAACCTGCTGCATATTCACTCCCCAGATAAATTCTTCTCTAAAGCTGGATTGGGTGAAGGTCACTCAGAGTGGAGGAGAAGGGAAAGGTGGCCAGGAGATTTCACTTAAACCGTCTTTTGTTAAAAATGTGCCTAGCGCATTTTTGCCCTAAAATCCCATGAGTCTGCACTGTTGTTGTCAGAGGGAAGGAAATCCGAGTGAACTGTTAATGTGGATTAGCTGAACTGCAGGGAAGCACAGGTATTTTTATTCAATTACAGCATCCTTAGCCTGACTCATCCCAATCCCTTTGGGCAGAGTTATTCTCCCCACAGACGATAACTCTGTGTGACTGCTCCACCTGTCCACTGTGTTCACCACAGGCCATCGCTTCCAAATTCCTGTGTCCAGCCCCAGCTTGGGTGCTGCTCGTGCTGCTGTCCAGCCAGGGGCTGTCAGAAGGAAAGACAGGTTTAGGGGATGTCATGCAGGACACAGGGGTTGAATCTCCACTGGGTGCATGATCTCAAAGTTATTGACTCCTCCTGCCCCTCCTTGTCCTGTGTTTCTAAACACAGCACTGACAGCTGTCTGTTCTGCCTCCACACCCAGCCCACGTGTTCCTGAGATGATTCTGGCACCAGCCTGGCTGCTGCAGGCTCTCAGGTGTGTGTGTGGCCCCTCATCGCTTCTCCAGGGCTGAAGATATCAGAGCTTCCATCACCTTGGCTTGCAAATGGACAGCGTGAATCCATCGTGAAAACCAACCTCTGCCTCTGCTGAGCCTTCGTGAGGGATGGAGAGAGACTCTCAGGGCTGTAAAACAGACCCGTGCAGTCATTCAGTGACCCAGCTGAACTTCCTAGCTTGAGATCTGGCATTTCTGCTCTTTCAGAAGGGCTCTGCCTTCTTCAAACTCTCTTCTGTCTCACCAGTGGAAATATCCAGCTCTGTGCGTAGTAGACAAGGTTTCCAGAGACCGTCTCTAAACCAGGTCCCTAAACACCATATCTACACATTTTTTGAACTCTTCCTGGCACGGTGATTCCCCCAGTGCCCATTCCACCCTCTGGAGGAGACTGGAAATCAAGCACTGATAACATCACCCACGCTCTGGGTCTACCCAACCCAGTATAGAGAAAGGTATAAGATCAAGCACTGGGTAATGCAGATATTTTTATATCCTCTAGAGAACAGAATCAGAATTATTCCTGAAGTATCTTTGTATTTACTAGGAATTCCATGAATATTTCCCCATTAAGTTGTTCAACATTTTTCCATCGAGTAAACTTCCAGCAGTTGCAGTGTCCCTCAGCAAGGGGAGATTATCTCTCGATTAACTTCACCTTGTGTGAAGCAAGTCCTTTGTTCCGACCTGCTATCATCTCAAGCACCCTTTTTTTTTGTCTTTTCAAAGAAAAAAAATAAATAATAGTTGCTCTCTTTCATCCTCTTCATGCCACTCATAATCTGATAGACTATTATCATACTCTGCTTCTGTCATCTCTTATTCAGATGAAATATTCCTGGAGCACTTCATTGTTCTGTACCTTTGATCACTCTATTGCCCTTCTACACATCTTCCCCAGTTCTGCTGCATCCTTTCTGCGGGGGGAACAGCAGAGCTGCTCAAGACATTCTCGAGGCAGACACGCACTGAATTTACGCAGGGGTGTAATAATGGCTTCTATTTTGATCTCCATTCCTTTGCTATTAATTCTTAACATTCAATTTGCTTTTTGTCACCGCCGTTGAGCACGGAGGTGACATATTCATAGAACTGCTCATTATAAACACCAACTCATTCCTGAGTCAGTAATAGTCCATTCAAAGCTCATCACTGTAGGTAAAGTTAGGATTGCTTTCTTTTTCCCGTGTGTACCACCCTGCACTTATTTCCCCCGAATTTCAGCTGCTCTTTAGTCACAGAATCGCTCGGCAGTGTGACGTCCCCTTGCAAGCCTCCCACATCATCCCTCATCGTTACTGCCTTGCACAGCATCAGCAGAGGATTTCTGTCACCTCGTTACATCGCTCAGCACCAGCACACCTGAGTTATGTCTCCCTTGGAGCTCTTGCTCACCTTTCCATGCTGCTGGCCAGGCTCTGCTGTGAGCAGCGATAATGCAAACGCCTGCAGAGAGAACACTCCTGTGCTGTTTGCTCCTCCAAGTCCCTGGGCACGGGCAGGTAGCCCTGGCACGGGGGACGGCTCTGCCTTTATCTGGGGGATATCTGCTGCATTCAGGGCAGGCTGGTTGGAATAGGCTGTGGAACAGAAGCCTCTGTGTGTGGTTGCCTCTGGAGCTTTTCATCCGCCGCGTTTTGCAGGCGCGCGCGTGACTTTGCGTGTGGCCTCCCTCGGGATTTATTCCCCCGGCTTTTTGATCACGGTAATAATCCCACTGTTAAAAAGGAGCCTTCCCCTTTAAATTCGCCGGTGCCAAGGAATGAACTTTGAAATATGAAGGTTAGCAAAGACTTTGGGAACAACTTTGAAAGCAGCTAAGCTGTGAGCGATCTCCTCGTCCTTTAATCAGATGCTTGGCTTTGCAGCTCCAGCCATCTTCACGGATTAACTCCCATGAACTTTCTGAACTGCTTTCATGGAAAAGCACATCAAACAGATGACTCTGCTAAGAAGGAATTAATCAATTAAGCAGAAGCAGGGAGGCCTACTCTCTGCTGAGAAACTGGTCCGCAGACACCTTCCCCCTGCCCACCTCTTTCCTTCCACCTCGCTCCAAAACTTGTTTTATTTCTATTAGGTGGAGATTGAAATTTAGATGTAGATTCACCACACACACAGAGCTCCCCTTCCTGCCATATTTTTCTGATATAACTATGTTTTTTCTAGTCTGCAACTGTGAAATTTTTGGGGTCCAGCAGCCTCCAGCTGTGGCAATATTCCTGGTGTGCATTTCCCAGTGAGCCAGACTGAACCATCTTGCACTGTCCTGCATGATGAACATTGTGGTGGAGGCTCTTAGCTTTTCTATCTGCATCTCCAAGAGGAAATATTTGGGATCTGGCATTTCCAGAGCTATCCCAGAGGCTGGCCGAGTGCCCCAGTAAATCAGTTCTCTGCTTCTGCCTGGTCTTGGGTGAGTTGTGCAGGCTTGGATTCAACGTGCAGTTTTAGCCACGTAGCAGGTATCTGGTCCAAGCTGGTTTTCCAAGGGCTTTCTAGTGTCCATGGAGAGAGAGAGAGAGAGAGGAGTTTCCAAGGAGAAAATTACCCTTTCCTGAAATAGATGTGAATCAGGTATCATGGAGTGGTCACTGGAGGTGTGAAGGAAGGAACCCAAGTGCCTTGGGGCCATCATGCTCCTTCACATCATCATAAATATCTGTACCCATTCAGGGCACCCATCAGTTTCCTGAAGTTGAATTCACAGTGTTTACCTCCTCTTTGTATGCCAGTATAGGGAAACAAGGAATGCAGGCTCAGATTTCCCTTTCTTTCCCCCAGATCAGGCTTCTTTTGGCTTAAAAAGGGATCTTTCATGACAACGAGAGTTATGAAATTGTGGTGGTGCTGCAGATGGCATTTAAGGGAGGTTCCTCCCATCTGCTCGCTCTCGAGAGTGGAAAATTCCTGATGTTACAGATTTTTTGTAAAGGGCAAAGAATCTGAATTTTTATTTCTGAGAACATGAATTCCGAGCTGCCTTGTCAGCCTTCACAGCCACATGGACAACAAGCATGGAGATGGTCTGAAGAAAGTTGGGTTTGTGGCCTCTGTAAAAGCATTTCTGCATTTCTCCTGCTGTTTGCAGCGACCTTCTCCCAGGAAAAATCCATCCCCAGCTTCAGGAGTACTTGGAGCCCAAGTCACAGCTTTTATTTACGGGAGGGCTGGAGTTTCTCTTGCAGAAGTGAGATAATTTCTGCATTTCCTTTCAGAAACAATCCTTGTAACCGTGTCTAGGATAGGCTGTGGGATAAGGTCATTCTCTCCCCTGTCACATTCACTCCATCAGATCAAGTGAGGAGGAGGCAAATTAACACTTCTGTTTCTGGTCCTGAAGGGAGGCTGATCTACAGGAGAGGGTGTGTTTTAATTCTAATTCCCACCCTAAACCAACTCCTGGACTATTTATCCTCATTTTCACTGATGTTAGCACTGTCATTTTTATTAAGTACCTCTTCATCCTGCCTGGTGCTTACCCCGGGTTTGTTTAGGAAAGTGCTTTAATATATGGAAAACATCTACTATTTTTCAGCTTATTTCCAGCTGGGAAGGTGTTTGAAGCGTGGCTGTGCAGGGTTCAGGTGGTAGGGAGACAGAAATGTGTCAAAAGAACCAGTTAACATCAAAACCCCTTCACGCAGAGATCCATCCTTCTTTCCAGAGGCTACTTCATCAGGTTCTGTGGGATACCTCTTATTTCTGGATACCACAGGAACACCAATGGTCTCATAATTCCTGCACAGCTCCTTTCCTGCTGTCACCCATCTGGCTCCACGGATGATTCATGATTTTGGTTATAGTTTGGGATAAAACTCCAGTTTTTCACAGAAATATAAAATCATAGATTGGTTTGGGTGGGAAGGGACCTTAAAAATCATCTCGTTCCAACCCCCTGCCATGGGCAGGGGCACCTTCCCCTATCCCAGGTTGCTCCAAGCCCCGTCCAACCTGGTCACAGCCTGTCAGAGTAATCTGCTGCAGTGCTCAACCACCTTCACAAAAAAAATAGTTCNAAAAAAAAAAAAGAGTCCTTCTGCTCTGAAAAACCCAAGACCTGGAAGCAAATCTGTGCTGTCTGTTTGAGAGCTGCAGCACACAGCTGAGCACTTTCAGTGCCCAGCACACTCAGTCCTCAGCTAAGATATTTTTGTAACAGGGAATTCCAATAAAGTCAGGGGATCTGCAGCATTTTTAAAGTTTATCAAGATCACTTTTGCAGCAGTAAGCAGTGTTGAAATGGCTTGGGAAGAAATAAAAGGGAGAGGAAAAGGCGTTTTTATTTTGGGACTGGGAGTTAAGACCTTTCAGATTGTACCATTTCCTGACTTTAATGAGCAGGGTATCTTGATCCAATCTTTTTCCTGGCATTTTTTGTCCCCCAGTCACAGGATTTTTTATTTTAAAAGGACACAAAGCTGCAAAGATTTTACCCGGCTCTGCCTGAGCCTTCTGGAAAATGATAGGCCAGTTTTGGAGAGGATTGCAGTGAGTAACTGGCCTGTGGTTTGTATTTGCATGCTCATTTAGATAAAAAAGAGGAAGTGGCTGATCACAGAGAGGCAGCTCTGCAGGTTCAGTGCCCCTTCATTTCCTGACCCTCAAAATCTTGTTAACAGGATACACTTTGTCTGTAGGAAAAAAAAACCCTCTTATTTTTGGCTTAATTACAGTATTAACACTTGGATCAAGATATAATACTCATTATTAGTCTGGTTGTGCCAACACTCAGCCCGAAGCAGAGCAGAAAAGCAGCATTAATAGTGAAATCTAAAGCATGATGTGAAATACCTGTCACTGCAGCCTTCCCTGCCCTGTTTCTACGGGGTGTCAGGATGCACTGCTGCCTAAAACTGATCCCATCACTGCCAGCAAAACACAGGAAAACGCCCTGCAATAAAATGTCTGTGCTGGACCAGTCGTGGCACTAAAACTGGACCCAAAAGTGTCTCAAAAGCAAAGTGTATTTTCCTGGAAAAAGCCCTCTCCTCTTTGAGCAGTTCCTCTGCATCATCACCATTCCTTCCATGCCCCACACTGTGCTGAGGGAAGCTCAGCTTTCCCATCAATGGGAAGGTGGGTGAAGGCTTCCGTGGGACAACCAGCAGCACTTTAGCGTGGCTGGAATGCCCTGAGTGGGATCCAGCTGCCAGCACAGCCATCAAATGCCATTTGAGATGCCCCAGGGTGTCCTACCCGGCCTCCACTTCCAGCCCAGAAGGGCACAGCTCTCCAGCTGGTGCTGTGCCGTGTCCACACTCGGAGTATCTCAGGTGGCACTTGGTGATGCATTTAGAAAAGTGCTTCACCACTCCTCTGGCCTCCAGGCCAGGTGAGCTGTCTGACATCCACTGTTTCACTAAAAATAGGCAGGAAACAGAGGAGATGTCTGGGGCTGTTGTCTCCAAGCTGTTCCCAAGTCAGAAATTGAAAAAAGAAAGAATATTTCTGGATAACTGCTGGGCTCAGGGACCTGTTTGTCTCGGTTTTATGAGAACATAGTTGAAAGCCAGGCTGTTTTCCACTTCATTCTGTGTTTGGGTTCATCCTCTCAGCCATGACTTCCCACAGCCCCTTTTAATGACGAGCACAAAAAGAGACATCTTTGCAAAGAACATCTTTTCCTGTGGTTTTGGTCCTGCTCCTGAAGAGAGAAGGCTCGGAGCAGTACAAAACAAACACATCAGGTTTTGCCACATGGGAGCAGCCTCCTCCCGATCTCTTCCTCAGTTTAAGAATTTCTCAAGCCTGTTTTCACTCTCGGATGTGTCACAGAAGAGCAGCGTAGAGGATCAGCACTTCTTCCCTGCTCTGGAGCCCAGAGGATGCCCTGTGCAGGTCCATCACCAACGAGATGTCTCCCTAGAATGTGCAGTTGAGGGATGCTGCCAAAGCACAACCTGCAGATATTTATCTGTGGAGATTTTACCTCTCAGTGATATCCTCCAGCACTCTTATCTGAGGTGGTGGATGCTCCAGTGCTTTCCATGCCATCCCTGTCCTGATCCAGGGGATTGGTACCACTCGTACTTGGTGTTTTTAAGCAGTTTGCCTCCTTCTCCAAAGAGCTGCAAGGCTGTTCTCATTTTCAGATATTTGTTTTTCGGTGCTGATCTTGCCCCTGACACAGTCACAGCTTCCCTCCAGCCAGGAAAACAGGAAAGTCCACTTTGTTCCAAGTGTCTGGGATAAGCTTTGTGTTGAAAATAAAACTACACCAAGAGCACAGTCACAGCCCTTTTGTGTCTGTCCCAAATTGAAATCTGGCTTATCTGAGTCCACAAATCTTCCTGTGCCTCGCAAATGAACTTGAGAGTGAGCCCTCCTTCAGGTCTTAGATCTGCTGGCAGGTGCTGGTGTGGCTGCTGCTGGAACACTCCCCTGGCCTCTCCAGCACAGCCTATTTAAAGCTGAGATGGGGAATCCTTCCTACGTTTGCAAGGCTTAGATTTTATCTGGATGAGAGAAGTCTAATTTTAGCCAGTTTTCCTGCTCAAAGCCTGGAGAAGGGGTTGGTGATGGTGTTACTGGTCAGGGCACTTGCACACACAGTGGAGACGTTGAGAAGAGGGGAGGAGTGGAGATAAAATCCCACCAACTCTTATTTTCAGGTGGATCCTCTGCCCTGCTGGTTTCTCTAGTCCAGGTGTGGAGGTTTTGGGACATTTGGTCTGCAGCAGGCAGGGAAGGGCCCTGGTGGGTGTGGGAAGGGTTGGGACATCGTGGTGAGACCTTTCTCAAAGGATGCACATGTCAGGGAGGTGAACAGCAGCTGGGAGGTCCGGAGGGATGCAGGGAAGACAAAGAGCCTGCAGTGCAAAAAATTAGGACTGAATTGGTGCTGAGGGATGAGGGTTGTGGGACCTGGGCTCCTTCCCTGACCTGAGGTGACTGCAGCTTGGTGAGGCATCGTTTTAGGGACAAAAAGCACTTTTAACACCTTTTTTTGGTCTCATCTTGAAACTTGGAGAAAATTTTTCTTGTTTTCACCTCCTGGGTTTTGCTTCTGGTGAGGTCTCATGTACCTCTGCCTGCCTTATCTGCCTGCTGATTCAGAGGCCTCTTCCAGACCCACATCATTTTCCTGCCTCTTTATATCCTGGATTTCACCTTAACAGCGGTGGGGTCTACCAGGCAGATTTGGTGTGGATGGATTAGGGACTGATGGATTTTATTCTGTGATTGATGAACACCTCTCTACCCTTCACTGTCAGGGTGAGTGTGACCCAGACACAGCCCTGTGAGAAAGGACTGGTGCATCCAGTTAATTTTTGCTTTTTCCCTTGCTTGTTCCTTATTCTGACAAGAAAAAAGAAGGGAACAGCAGAGGGGTTGCTCGATTCCTCATCTGAAAGTACCCCTGGAAGGTCAAAGGAACACCAAATTGTGATGAGACTGGCACATTTTTAATTCCCTCTCATTACGGCCTCTGTTAAACTACATTACAATAATTGCTTTAGTTCTGCTATGGTACTTTCAGGTCTCTTAATGCACTTGTCAGCTCAGTGTGCCGGGAACTAACACCAGCACAAAAAATAACAGAATTAAAAAAAAAAAAAAAGGGGAAAGGAGAAGAAACACAAAAATGAAAGCCTGGTAGAATGGCAGAGAGGGACCAGGACTGGGCCAAGTTTGGGATGAGAGCAGGAGATGGTGAAGTCCAGGTTTGCCAGTCCGGGTTTGCTCAGATCCTGCTGCTGAGGGACCTCTGTGAGCTGGAGACAAGGTTTGGATTCTCACATCTCACACCACAGGGTTTGCACAAACCCATCTCTGGTTGTAGAAACGGTGGAGTTCTGCACTCCGTGGGCCCTGGCATGATGGAAAGGGGATACTGTACAGGCATTTTGGATTCTGGATTTGCTTGAGAAGTTTTGAAGAGCCCCTCCACATGGGGCACTGGCTCTAACAGCCCCCTCCTCGGGGCAGGAATTTGGGACTAACTCAGCTCTGGGGATTCACTGCAGGATTGACATTTACTCACAGCACATGGACCATGAAAAGGGAGGATTCATCGTCCACACCGAGGTGTTTGCTCAGCTCAGGAGCCCTCCCAGGAGTTGTGCTTTCCACGATTTCAGCTTTCATAGAATTATAGAATCATGGGGGTTGAAAGGGACCCACAAGGATCATTGAGTGCAACTCCTGGCCCTGAACCCCCCCGCCCCAAAATCCTACAATCCCACCATGTGCCTGAGAGCCTTGTTCAAACACTTCTTGAACTCTGTCAGGCTTGGGGCTGTGACCATTCCCCGGGGAGCCTGTTCAGGGGGAAGAACCTTTTCCTGACACCCAGCCTAAACTCTCCCTGGCACAGCTCCATGCCATGGTGCTTTTTGCAGCCACTCCTGGCTTATTTGTTTCCATTCTCAGACAAGTGAACCAGCTCTGGCTGAGCTCTCCAGGCTTGCACAGCCTTGGCCATCCCACAGCCAGCTTTGCATCCCAAATCCTTGTGTTCCTCCACATCTACAGCACCATCTGCACCCCAGCCCCACAGACCAGCAGCTCCTCATGCAAACCCTCCCTCCCACCACAAAAGAGACCTCCCCACCCTCAGAAATGCTGCTCTAAACCTCTGCCTGCTTCAGAAAACCATAAACACTCCCTTTAAAGAACAAACGCTCCTTCCCTCCCCACATGTGCACTCCAAAACAATCCCACCATGAAAACTTCCCCTTTCTCAACCCCACACCCTTCCACACTCACTGTCACACTTTCTCCGTTCCCACAGCCATCCCACATTCATTAATGCCTCTGTAGGAATTTTCAACTGTGTGAAGAATTGTTCGTAATTAGTTAACAAGAAAGAAAAATAAAGTCTCCTAAGCTGTCAGCAATCCTCCAGAAAACCAGCAACAGATCTGAGCACCATTTGGTCTAATTAGTCTTGATATTTCACACAACATATTTCTCAATTTTTGGTGGAGAAGAGGATAAAAAAAAAAATCCCTCTGAGGAGAACAACAGGAGTATTTTTGTAGAGGGATTCAGTGGCAAAGCCAAAGGGAACTCTTAATCAACAAATGTGCATTCATATTCCTTTACTGAATCTTTCACAACAGTTGCTTCATCTTCTGCTTCTATGGGCATGTGCAGGCCTGAGGTGGGGCCAGTCTGCAGCTGACATGGATCAAAATAGTTCTTTTGTTGTTGTATCCTTAATTTTCTCTCTTGTGGTGAGGTTGAAAGCCATTGGTACTGCAGGAGGGTGGGGCGTGTTGGTGGAAGGATGCTGAGATTTGCAGCACAGGATCCACCTGCATCATTCCCACCTCAGCACCCTCATGGACACCCACAGACTGCAGCGAGAGTTGGGCTCTGCTGTCCCACCCCTGCAAGTGTCCAAGCCCAAGCTGGACAGAGCTGGGAGTAAAACCTGGCCTAGTGGGAGGTTTCCCTGCCCATGGGTTTGGAACAAGATGATCTTTAATGCCCCTTCCACCTCACGCCTTTCTATAATTCCATGGTTTTGTGTCTCTGAACAAAATTACGCAGAGCAAGTGAAATCTGCCTCCACTGAGAGGTGCTTTTCCATCCACACATGGTGTCTCCTCACATTCTTGCAGGAGTCATGGGTGGACAACCAGATTTTGTGGGTGACTCCATCAAACTGACCATGGTGGTGGTGTCCCATGGCTTGGAGCAAATTACAGACCGTGGATGAGCTGTGCAGGAGAGGAGTGTCCGTGTCCCCTCTGCAGTGAGGAGGAGGAAGATTTTGTGGGTGTTGGAGCAAATTACAGACCGTGGATGAGCCGTGCAGGAGAGGGGTGTCCGTGTCCCCTCTGCAGTGAGGAGGAAGAAGATGGGTGTTGGAGCAAATTACAGATTGTGCATGAGCTGTGCAGGAGAGGCGTGTCCGTGTCCCCTCTGCAGTGAGGAGGAGGAAGAAGATGGGTGTTGGAGCAAATTACAGACCGTGGATGAGCTGTGCAGGAGAGGAGTGTCCGTGTCCTCTCTGCAGTGAGGAGGAGGAAGATTTTGTGGGTGTTGGAGCAAATTACAGATTGTGCATGAGCTGTGCAGGAGAGGCGTGTCCGTGTCCCCTCTGCAGTGAGGAGGAGGAAGAAGATGGGTGTTGGAGCAAATTACAGACCATGGATGAGCTGTGCAGGAGAGGCGTGTCCGTGTCCCCTCTGCAGTGAGGAGGAGGAAGAAGATGGGTGTTGTCACCGTGTGAGGCATCCAAGAGGGAGGCAGGACTGTAGGTGCCAATCTCAGCAGTGATCAGGGAAGGAGTCTGGACAATGACCCAGGGATGCAACAGAGAATCTGCCTCTGAGCACGTCACCCTCGGTGATCTCTATCAGGAGAGACAGCCGGTGTGGGCAGTGAAATTCCGTGTGGTTCAGCTCTCCCAGAGATGGCATCTGCTTCTCATCGCCGGAGCGACAGCTTTAACTGCACTGATGATCTCAGCTCAGTGCCAGCTGCCTGGAGGGAGCCAGGACACTCAGCTCAGGTGCAGGTTCGTAGATTAAAAATACTCCAGAAGGGAGGGGAGTTTAGCTGTGCAAACAAAGATGTTCGGTGGCATTTGTCGTTCAGGATGGATTTACAAACAGGCCTGCACGTGAGTTCATGAAGATCTCAGCATCAATGTCAATGATCAACCCAGGGCTCACAGAATCCTCTGCTTTAGGGTGAGATAAAGCGCTTTTTAGTGGCTTTAGGATTTTGTTGGATTTGGCAGGAGAATGGACACCCAAATCCCATGGAGACCCATTCCTCACGGACCCCAAAGCTCAGCTGTTTGTATGGCCTGGTAGACAAGCTGGTGTTAGGTCATAGGTTGAATTTGATGATCTCAAAGGTCTTTTCCAACCTGGTTGATTTTAGGATTCCATGATAGGAGACGCTAAATTTTAGGTGGAAATACTCATCTGAGATGATCCCAGGACTCTCTGTGCAACACAGAGCACAGTGGAAGGTTGGAGCCCAGTGAGCTGCAGATCCCAAGTTCTACGAAACCATAGGAATGTGATGACTGGCATGGGGAATTAATTCCCAGAAATATGTGGGCATCCCACGTGTCCTGCTGACGAACATCCCGGGATCCTAAACATCTTTAAATTAATGACATTTCTGATGCACTCTCAGCTAACAAAGTTTAAAAATTTCCTACCGCCCCCAAAGAAAAACCCTCTGCAGGAAGTCCAACATCCCTATTCTAAGGACTTGAAAAGTATTTACATTATACTCCCAAAATATTTTAATTGATTTTTTCAGCAATTTTTTTTTGTTGTTGTTCAGAAAAAAAAGTCGAACTCTGCTGTTAGTTGATCCCTTGGCAGATCCAGAAAAACTCTGGCATTGTTAATGCAGAATTTTGTCAACCTTGGGAGAAAATCAGTCCTGGGATGAGCTGCAACTTTTGCCTCTGCAGTGTTAGGACTGAAAGAAGCAATAGTCACTAAGTAAAGGATGGACTTCTTTGACATAAATACTGAAAAATAAAGCTTTTGTACCCTAGAGGGATGGGAGGGCACAAAGGACTTGGAAAACAGAAGTAACTTGAATTTCTTTCTCCAGACAGGGCAACTGAGGCCCAGAGATGAGAGGCCAGGAGGTCATTTCCCAGCAGTGAAGAGAGATGCTGAGGTGTTGTCCCATCTCCTGGGACATCTCCCGTGTCCAGGATTTAGCATGATGGATTCTGGAAGCAGTCTGGTCCCCAGCCTGGGAATATTCATTTTCCAAATTGTTTTCAAGCCCATTTTTGAGCTTATTTCAATAGTTAGGAGTAAAGGTGATCACTTACAGGTATTTTCGAGGTGTTTAGTTTTAAAAATCTCTGCCTTAAGCTCTTAAGACTCATTATAACCTTAGGAATCCAGTCTCCTGGCAGACTAATAACCACTAGTTCAAGAAGCAGGGTCACAGAGCACATGGTGGGGACCAATAAAGGTTTCCCCATCCAGCCATAAATACAAGAGAGCAAAAGCTGATTTTATTCATTTATTTTCCGTGGTACTGAGGAAGGAGGAGAGGGTTTTGTGGAAGCAGGAAGAGGCACTAAAAGGGAAGATATTTAGCATCTGTATTGGAACCTGTCTGCAAGGTGAACAGCTGTTTTTACCAAATGGGAGCAAACTTCTCCCAGAACAAAGGAGCCGTGGTGTGTACAGTGCTAAATCTTCAAGGGAAAAGAGGAAAAGTGAAGAAGGTGAGATTTAAACCAGCCTGCTCCCTCCATCAGTGATCCTGCAGGGAATTTTGCAGTTGTTGAGAGGTTAATGTGGGTCCTGACTGTCCACCTGGCTCAGCCTCCCTGCTCCTCTGTGCTGGATATGGAAATCTTTTCCATTTGCTGTCTTCAAGCAGGGTACAGCTCAGCCAGGGAGCGGTAATGGAGCCCAGCAGGGAACTGCCGTGTTCATCTGTTGCTCTGCGGATGAAAAACGTTGCCTGAAGTACACAGAGGAAACCAAATCCCTGCTCACTGCAAACCCTTTGTGAACCCCAGTGTTTGGTAACTGTGAGGAAACTTTTCACGCTCTGGAGGGGAAGAGCCTGAGGCTGTGAGAGGAGAGGTGGAGCAGTAAAAAATACAGAATTCTAATCCCTGGCTGGAGATACCACCCAGAAATCCATCACCAGGGGTCTACTCCCTCCTCTGCCACGAAAGACAAAAGATGTCCCTAAACAGGAGCTGGTGTTGATGTCCAGTACCAGAGCTGTAAATGACACCGGGAGGGACAAGGGTTTGGGATTCTCTAGGGGTAGGTTTTGGCCTTGCTGCGTTTGGTCCTGAATGGTTCAGGGCTATGGAAGAATTGATGGGCTAAAGGCAGGTGGTGGTGCCTCATTTTGCACACATTTTTTGGAGCAGTCCTCTCCTCACAAAACCCAAACTGTTTCCCAGGGCTCCGTGCAGCTCCAGAGCAGCTTCCCTCATCATCAGCTCTGCCTGTGCAGCTCTGGAGCCTTACCAGCACACGCTCCCTCATGAAATGGGGTTGGGCAGTCATGGTACCTGGGCTGCACCTCCTTGGAATTCCTCCTTTGCAGCCTGACAAGCAACAGGTGCTTGGGAAGATCCTCAGAGGCCTTGATCTGTCCACGTGGGATCTTCTGTGCACAGCTCTGGGTGTGAAGGGAGTCTGACCAGACAAAGAAAAGCTCTTCACTTGGTTTCACACCTGCTTTTAGGATTCAGATTCCTTCCTTCCTTTTTTCCTTTCTTCTTTCTTAATTTCCTTCTTAATTCTCTTGCTTACTTGTTTGCTTCACTTAATTTCTTCGTATTCGTTCTTTCCTTCCCTCCTTCCTTCTTGCTTGCTCATTTTCCTTTTCTTATCCTTCCTTCCTT
>VZTF01009811.1:7366-31937 GCA_013397755.1 Cnemophilus loriae | reverse complement strand
GACCATCCCCAAGAGTCCTACTTTGTGCCTGAGGATGTTGTGTTTTGTTTTTTCTTTTCCAATCACCAACCCTCACTTTTCCCTGTCCCTCTTACACCCCCCATGAAGTGCTCCCTGCCACAGGATGTGTGGGCACTCGGGGCACCCCAGCCTTGTTCTCACCCAAGGATTTATCCACTGCTTCCCACATCCCTGCCACCTCCTCCCCGTGCAGGGGGGAGCAGGACCCAGTGCTTTATGTGCCCTTGTCACCAGCAGATTAATGAAAGCTGGAAGGCCAGAGGGGGTCACAGCAGGTGAACCATGACCAGACCCCACCACCACCCACCCCTCTGGCAGAGCGATGATTTCTGCCTCAATCTCCCCCCTGACAAGGTGCAGGACAAACGGTGAGCACTGGTGATAAAAGGGACCCTGATCATCAAACACAGGGCTGTGATAAGCTGGATCAGGCCCCTGGGGTTGTCCCTGTGATGATGCTGCAGTGCTGAGAAGGCTGGATAGGATTTTGGGCTTTCCACACCTCGTTGTTTAGTCTAGCACAGCCTGGCTTTGTTTTGCAGCTCCCTTTGACATAATCTTCGAAAATACATCTGAATTTCCTTCCTAGACAAGTACCATGCATCTCCTTCCCTTGTGCCATCTGAGATGCTCCAGGCTAGCAGATGTGACACAGACTGAGACTCCCAAACCCTTTGGAAATTGTGCTGGGGCCAGGTAGGGAATGGGATGTCTAAAATGACACCTATTTGCAGACAACCCAAGGGCCTGGCTTCTCCCAGGCTCAGCAGCAGCCAAGTAAATTCTTCCTCTTGCTGGAAACATTCCCACCATTTGATTTGCACAATATTCCTTCAAATTTCCCAGTTCCTGGCAGGAAGGAGGTCTGAAGTCACCCCCAAAAGTCATGACAGGTTTATTCACGGAATGAGTGCCACCACCGTGGGTTTGTTCAAGATTTTCTGGCAGTAGGCAAATAAAAATGTCAGAGAGCAAGAAGTTATTTTAAATAGCTGAGGTTCTTAGTGAGATGGAAATTGATATTATTAATATGGGATGAAGTCATATTTGTCCAGGATCCCAACTCTCATGTCTGTGGCATCGCCTGCACTTTGTCATGGCATTTTTAGACTTAAAATTTACCAAAAAAAAAAAGAAAAGTTAAAAAAATCTGTGCTGTGACTTAGTGGAAAAGTGGAGAGGAACAAGGGAAAAGTTTAACATTTGGGGATTTGTTTTGGTCAAATTATGCAGGTTTGAGTTTCCCTTGGAAACGTGCAATTTATTATCTCTGTCCCAGCTGTTGTCTGTCTGGAAACCTGAGAAGGAATTTGGATGTCTTGCGCCTGGGGAGCAGGTGGATTTTGGGAAGGACATTGATTGGACCGGGGTGCTCCTGAGATCCAGCCCAGTCTCCCAGGAGCAGCTGATCACACGCTCCAAGACTGAATTTTCACCGGAGGTGGAAGCAGGAGAGGGACTGAAGAATGAGGAATTGCGAGAGAGATAAGAAGAGGAGGAGGGCAAAAAAAAAATCCCTGAAGACATTTCCAAAAGAAACATCTGTTAGGAGGGAGTGTGGGAAATGAAATAATAAAAACAACAACAGCAGCAGCGTAAACAACTCGACTCTCCTACCTGCCTCTGAATCCCTCCTTTTCTCCCTCTTTCAGGAATAACTTGGCTGGTGATCTGCTGCCTGCCACATCCCGAGCTCTCTGTCAGGAAGGGAAAGATTTCTGGTGGCTCAGAGGTTGTCAGAGCACATCCCAAGTGTCAGACACAAGAGGAAGGTTAAAAGAGAGGAACAATTTGTTCAGCAGAGCATCAAAAGCAAATATTCCTTTGCCACTGTCATTGATTCCACACCTTCCCCAGAAGTTCCTCACCGTTATTTAAATCACTTTATCCTGTTAATCCACAAAAGGCAGGTGAGATTAGGCTGGGTTAGCACAGAATTGCAAATTTATTATTGGGATACTTTCCGTGAAGACAAATAGGCCTTAAAGCGCCTTAATGCCTGATGCCAGAGCGCTGTGCTTAATTAAGCAGCTACAGGGGCCATTTACAAATGTGATTTCTGCATTGATTATCTATAACTCTCTCTGCAGCCCCTATTAACAGCCTCCTGTGGAGAGGATTGTTTCCCATAAGTGGCTCATCCAGGAAGATGGGGTGGCTGCCTTTGCCAGGCATCTTATTCCAAACGATCATCCTGAAAATATTGACTAATCAGCAACAAATGTTGATAGGGGCAGAGGAGGAGGGATAAATCTCCTCGGGGGCTTGTGGGGGGAGCACAACAGTGATGAATCTGCAGATTAAAAGGCTTTTGCATTATCATTAAGAAAGGAGGGAATGTGTAAATGTGGTTTAGGCCGGATCCCAAAGCTTGTCCTGTGTGTTTGTGCAGGAGGCTGGATAGAAAAACCTTGCCCAAGGTAAGAGGGAGAGATTTGGGTGCCCTGTTGAAATGGTCACTCATTAAAGTGTCCGCAGGAAACTGTCAGAGCAGGACAGGCTGGTTGTAAAACCCTTCCCTGGAGGATCTCAGAACAATATGCAACATTTTCTAGTGTAACTTCCCATTGATTTCTGTGGGGCTGTTCTGCTGTAAATCACCTGTTTTCTGCCCTTAAATAACCAAGTTTTACAGCCTCCCTGCCAGGAGGGATAACCAGGAACAGAGCTGGCTCTTTGTCTTCCCATCAGGAGCTGCTGGCTGCCTTATGTGCAATTTGAAAAACAAGATTTGGACAGAACTGGGAAAAAGCACAAGAGAATCCCCCCAAACGGAGAATCCAGCAGGAAGGACACACAAACACCTGTCCAAAGGGCACTTCCAGGGTGAGGCATCCACAAGTTCTCTTGGCAGGAGAGGGGGGCAGCCAGCATCTCTAGCAATGAAGATATCATGATCTCGTGCAGAGAAAAGCCTCCAGATTTCCAAAGGCAGGAGGTTTATTTTGGAAAAAAGGGACCTATTCTGCTCTGGAAGGATCAGCCTTTTGCCCGCTCGGGTCAGGGCAGCAAAGGCATCATCCCTCAGCTGATGGATGGAGCCAGCCCTATCTCCTGGATTTTTCCTGAGAGTGCCACAGAGCTGCCTGGGGATGAAATCTGCCTCTTCCCAACTCCCTGAGTGCCCTGGGAAGGAGGGGGAAAAAGCAGCGCACACAGAAGAAGAAAAAAGAGAGGAAAAAAAGAAAAAAAAAAAGGAAAAATATGTCAATAATTTAAGAGACAAAGCTCCTGCCATGGAACCCAATCTCTTCCAGGCGCCCGCAGCAGCTTTTGGACACCTTGATTAATCATAACTGGCTACATATTATTTCCCTATAAGCAAACTACAATGTTACTCATACAAACAGCTTAATCTTGACAGCTGCAAAATGCCAGGATTTAATGTGGGATGGAGGGAGTTTTGCCATATGGTGCCACTCCGGGCCTGAGACGTTCTAATCCACAGCATATTGCCTGCCGGAAACAGCCATTTCAGGGAATGCCTCCCTTCCCTTTTAATTGCATTTGTTGTCTCCAGTTCACGTCGTCTCCTCTTTTTCCTGCCAGCACAGAATAAATCAGTCTCTCAGGGGGAGCTTGGGCCGGGTTGTTTTCTTTTCTCGGTTTCTGTTCTTGGGAAAAGGGGGTTGAGAAAGGCGCTGAGGGTCCTTGTAGGGCTCGGGGTCACACACCCATCCTGGCTGATCCCACTCCCAGCCCACCATCCCACAGGCTGCCAGGTCAGGAAAGGCTTCCTGATTATGTCTGCGTTCACTGGAATTGCCAGATGGCTCGTGCAGGGGAGACTTTTCATCTCCTGCTTGCTAATCCCCTTTTCTTTGATAAAACGACCTGGCATGGCAATGTGAACTTCAGCTTTTTCCTGCTCCCTGTCTGAAATTTGAGGGTGTGATCAAGTTCTCTACTCCTGTTTGGGTTTCTCCTGTTTGGAGATGTGAGGGGAGATGTGAGCACAGAAGGCAGAAGGCAATTCCAGGGTGAAAGAGGAATGCCTTGGGCTCAGGAGAGGATAAATTAGCTGGTTTACGTGTGTCCCCACGTTGTTCTCTCTCTCAAGACCTATCCCCATTAGTAGAATGTGTGGGAAAAGCCCCAGTGCTGCTTGCTCCTGGGCAGGAATGAAGCACCATCTGTGTGATGGTGGACAACAAATAAGAGAAATGCTCTGTATCCTTCATTTTGCAGCACCAGGTAAGACAAGTCAGGAATTTTACATCAACTCTGATTGAAGCAGAACCCATGGAACAGGCAACTGTACAAAAACGACCCAGAACAAGTGGAAATCAGCCAGGGCACCACCTTCCATGCAAGATCTCTGGTGTGACATAGAATCATTTAAGTTGGAAAAGACCTCTAAGATCATCGATTCCAGCTGCTAACCCAGCACTGCCAAACCCAGCACAAGTCCACGTCCTAAACACTCCTGCCTGCACGTCTGTGTTTGCCATCCCTTGGTTTTCTGCAGGTCTAAGTTCACCATCCTTTCTGGCCAAGAAAGACAATTTTTTGTACTTTTCCATTTTTTTTTACAAAGGTTTAGTTTGCTTGGACCTGTGATTGTCATTTGCAGCTGCTGAAAAAGGAGAAAACTTCGGCAACTAAGCTGTTACAGCTCCTCCAGGCTCTCTGAAGGCTTGGATGCAGTTTCCAGCTCTGTTGCAGAATTCCTGTGTGACCCAGCTCATGCAATTTTTATAAGTCTCTTTTTTTTTTTCCCTTATGAAAGAGGAAAATAAACAAGATACCTGTTTTTCTCCCCGTTCCATTGCTTTTCCTGCTGGTTCCTACCAATTGCTCTGGCAGCAGCACTGTTACATCCTTATGGGGTGGATAAACCCTCAAATTTAAGTCCCCTTCTCTGGCAGTGGTGTCCACCTTGCAGTCCCTTTTTATGCCATAAAGGCAGGGTTCCCCACGGACGCTGCAGGCAGGACAGGGAAGCCGTGGGGTGAAATTGCAGCAGAAATATTAACCTTGATACAAGGAAACAGTGAAAAGTGAGGGAAAATGGAGAAGACTGTTCTGATCCTTGGGGCAGTCCTGGTCGTTGCTTTGTCAGGGAGCAAAACCATTGTCCATCTTCTTGGTGGATCTCTGGTGATCAAGGGGGTTTTCCCTGTTCCAGCACCCTGATGCTCTTGTCCTTTGTCTTTCCTCGTGGGCTAAATCTCCCCTGCCACAGTAAAATCCCAGCCTTTGCTCTCTCATGCCCAGTCTCCACGAGAAGAGCCCACACTTCTCCCAGGAAGGTGCCTGAGGGCAGCCTGGTGCATGATGCATTTTGTTAATCAGATCTGAGCCGTGACTCAGATGATGGAAAGGCACGTGGTAATTCTTTGGGCTAAATAATTCACGTCGAAGCACTTCTTTGTTGCCCCTTTTACCACAGAAATCCATAACTCAGCGTGGAAAGGGGAAAGAAAGGTTAATTGCCCACTTGTCCAAGTGGAATCGTGACGGGATTCATCTCCCCCCACTTCAGATGTCTCATGACAGTAGCCACAACTCAAATTCATGTCTTTTATGCAAAGCAATCGCTGCACAGCTCGTATGAGGAATGCAACATGAACAGAAAGAACTGGAAAATCACTGGAACAATTTTCCCGGCTAAGAGGCAGTGAAATCTTGTGATCCTCGTGCCTCTAGATGTGGTGCAAGGGCTTCAGCTGTGCCCGGCGTGGGAGCTGCTGGGCTGGGAGCAGGGTTAAATCATGGCTGCTCATAATGAACTACCTAATCATGGAATCTTGGAATGGTTTGGGTGGGAAGGCACCTTAAAGATCATCCAGTTCCAGTTCCTGCCATGGGCAGGGACACCCACTGTCCCAGGGTGCTCCAAGCCCCGTCCAACCTGGCCTTGGATACTTCCAGGGATCCAGAGGCAGCCACAGCTTCTCTGGGAATTCCATCCCAGCCCCTCCCCACCCTCCCCGCCAGGCATTCCTTCCCAATATCCCACCCATCCCTGCCCTCTGGCAGTGGGAAGCCATTCCCTGTGTCCTGTCCCTCCGTGCCTTGTCCAAAGTCCTTCTCCAGCTCTCTCATAGCTCCTTTAGGTACTGGAAGGTTCTATAAGGTCTCCCTGGAGCTGTTTCTTCTCCAGGCTGCTGAGCTGCCTGGGGAGCTTCCATCAGTCCTGATTTAAGTGACTCTTTAAAAAAAAAATCAACTCTTGCCCAGTTGCTTGGACAAACCTGGTGAGCAGTGGGAGAAAGGAGCAATTCCAGACACCTCACGCCTCATCCTGCAGCCACTGCCTCCAGGGGAAAATTACGGATTGTGCCTTGGATACGGGAATGATCTGGGGGGACTGGTCAAGACACAAACTCTGCTCAGTGGCCAGGGGATGTTTAAGGTTAAACCAAAGGAATTCCAGCTGGAATTCCATGCTGGGCTCCACCTGGCCTCGGCCGCACTCAACACCGGACCAAACAGGTCCTGGATAATTGTCCAGGACTCTTTTCCTGCTCTTTCCTCTCTTCCTGGCAGTAGATAAAGTTGTTATCTGAAGCATGACACAGTTGCACACAAATGGGGGTCCATGTTATGAGCAACGAATCATGCCTGGGCTTAGCACGAGTAAATATCCACACACCTTGTAAGTGCTGTCCCTGCCGTCCCCAAACCCCCAGCTGCCAGCTCTGGAAAAGGGTCTGCACTGGAGCACATTCTGGGAAAAATGCTGCCTAGGATGCTCATGAGGCAATTTTTGTTCAAAATCATCAAAAAATGTTCAGTAAAGTTCACCTCCCTTCTTTTCAAGCTATATATTTCACTATTACTGAGAGTATTAAGAACTACACAAGCACACAACCTGTTAAACCTTAATTAAAACTGAAAAAAATAATTTCGCTTTTAGATCTATAAACTGTGAGCGTAGAACCCGTAGAAGCCATAAATTACACAAAATATTTTGTATCTCTGTATGTATGTTTAATGGAATCATTATTATCCCCAATTACATCACAAATCTTTGAAAATTTCATGAAACAGGTAAACTATTTATACTTTTTATGCAAAATATGACAGTAATTCAGCACCAGCTCAGCCCTGCACGCACGCCTTCGGATTTGCTCTCATTTGCATATTGCTGAATTTACACAGTAAGTTTTGCTAATTAATTTTTATCTGGAAGCCTCTAAAGCAGAGCCGTGTTTTCCCTCCTCCAAGGATGACTTGTGTGGTTGTCTCTTCCCAGGGAATGATTTAATATGAGAGAGGGACTTCTCCTGGGGAAGTTAATGGGGCTCATAAATTCAAAGTGAAGAGTCTTCTTTATGGCTTGGGTGGTTTAAACAGCACAAAAGGTGTCCTGTGGCCTTGACTTAAAACTTCCCTGTGAAGAGCTTCTTGTGAAGAACAGGAACTCACCTGATTTCAGAATCACCAGCACAGAGCCTGAATTTTTTTGGTGGGTCTTTAGAAGCATCATCAGCCCAACCAGAGAACCTCTCTGAGTCTTTGTGTCGCATCTGGAAACTCTTCGTGTGACCACAGGCTCGCAAGGCTGAGCTGATTGTGTGATAACTTGCAGAGGTCAGCGTTGTAATCCCGTGGCTTTCAGCTTCCAAATCATCACAAAATGTGCAGGAAAAATTGCTTTAGCCACCAGAAGAGTTCCCATTATTCTGTTCATAACCAGTTGTAATACAGTTATGCAAGTGCCTTGCACTTTAATGTGAGCTTTTAATAGTAATTTCACCCCTTAGAACTTAGACTCATTTAGGTTGGAAATGACCTTTCAGATGGAGTCCAAAATCAGCTTCAGCAAAATCAGCTGAAATCTTTGTAAATCAGAGGAGCGCAGCTTTTGGAGAAGCTTTCTCCTCCCTTTATGATTGTAGCTAATTAACATAACGCTCTTTCTGCCTTCCAAAATGTTCATTTCATCCACCCCCTTGAATTTTGCAACAATTCACCAAAGATTAATCACTAAAAGTGGCATTTCTCTGTAGAACTAAATTAATCAGTGTCATTAGAATTTCCCATCACGACTGGTACCAGTCAATGTGAGCTGGTGGGTCCTGAGCTGGGTCCAGCACGGGGCTGAATTCAGAGGTGTTTACAGGGGATTAATTTAAATCAAGCCTCACTGCCAGGGCCTCCAGCTGGGCCGAACTCTCCTCTGACAGGCACTGGAGTAAAATCAGCACCTGCCTTAATCCTGACTGCATTTGGGTGAGCTGAATCATTCCCTGGAAGTGTCAGGATCTCTCTAAAGGCTGCAAATGGACTCCCATGTGAACACCTATTGCACAAATGTTTACATTCGGTCAAAGGAATCCCACTCAGGTCTTCAAAGGGTCGTTTGTCCTCATTTTTCTCACTCTGCAGTCGTGGGAGGACCCACCAGCAAGGTTTTGTCTGAAGATGGACATCCTAGGAGACAACATTTGAGCATCACAGTACTGCCCTGCTGGTGACAGAAGTGCAACCTCCAGGCTGTCAGAGCTGCACTCAACAACTCAGAATGAAAAGGGAAGCCTGAAGCTGACCTCTCCCAGTCCCTGATCCAGACACAGCTGCCTCTGCCACGATCAGGTTGGGAAATATCAGTGTTTTTAAGACCAGTCTCTGCAGTTGTCAAGCAGCATGTGATAGACACCCTGGTGCCTCCTCCTCCTCCTCTTTCCCATGCTCCTGCCTCCAAACTTTGTTCTTTTCCATGCTTTTTGACAGGCATTTCTCCTTGGTGGGAATTTTGGATTGGAGCTTCTTTAACTACGGAGCACAGCAGCGAGTGACCCATTTTGGGCTGTGGGGAAACTGTGGAGAGATGAAACTAGAATTAAACCTGGCCCAGGAACTGGGACATAAAGGTTGTTTCTTCAGATGTCAGCAAGGAGAATGAATCAGTCACAACTACTTAAGGAACCTCAGGGAACAGTTCAGGCATATGTGATGCATGAAGGCAGATCTAATTGGGGTGATTTTTTTGGGAAGAGGTTCATAAAAACGTGCCTGTCTCCATGGCAACTGAACACATAGGAGTGCACTCGGTCTGGCTGATCACCAGAGTCCTCAGCTTGTGACTGCCCATCTCTTAAATAAAACCAAATTCGTTGTTTCCCATCTTTTTTTCTTAGGCAGGAGCCTGACTCTCTTCTCCCAGTGTTACACGAGCGATTTTTTTCCCCCCAAAACACAAAAAGCTGAACAGATCCGTTCTGCTGGAAGTGCAGGGAGGGGGGAGCCCTGGGCACCCAACCCCCTTGGTCTCCAAAGAAAACTTTATCTCACGTGTTTATTGTGCGCTAAATCTGGCCCAGATGTGGCACATTTTCTAAAAATCATTGGGCCAGCACATGCAGGGGATGAATCAAGCGAAGCAACCATGACCTCATGTCAAATCTGAGGGCTCTGGCCATGGTTTTCATTAGTTAATTGAATTAAATCCCCGCGTGGATCAGTCCTTATCAATCAGCAGGTCCAAACACACTCAGCCAGCATCCTCTGCCCCTTCCCAAAGAATGTGAATGGATCAACAGGGAAAGCAAAAAGCCTTCTCCAGCACAAATATTGTCTCCAAGTTACTTGACGTGGACTGGCAAATACAGGAAAGCACGGGGATATAAAAGATGATAAAAATAGTTCTATTGCAGCTCCTAAAAACAAAACTCTTGAAAGGTTTCTGTCCTGGAGGAGGGACAGAGGTGCATTGTAGAGTTCTTACTGTAGCTGTTTGTGTATATCGCTGGACTGGGGCAGTTAATTATTTTTCAGGATTAGCCCATGGATGAAATCATACAGATTTGGAGGACAATGCTTTGTGTATTGCCAACAATATATTAGCTCCTCTTTCAATTGATAAAATAATTAAGGGCTTGGTTGAAAGGGCATTTTTCTCTCTGTGGCCACTGGTGCCTGAAAGCATGAAATTTCAGAATGCTTCCAATAGTTGTTCATTGAAAGAGGAATAATCCATTTTCTGCCTAATTATTTTCAAGAGAGCAATAAAAACCGAATTAGGAATATTTAAAAATGTAAAGAGTGCTCTACATTCAAATGGATTGAACTTTGGTGATGTACCATCGTTTGCAAATGATAATGAAAATGTTAACCTTGGGAGAAACCATTTTGTCCACAAATTAATGACAAATAAGAGGAATATTAGCTCCAGATTAATTGCTAAATTCACATACTGCAGAGTGTGCTATATTTAAGTTGTCATTTGGTTCTGCAGGTTATATAACTAACTTTTAATTCACTTTTCCTCATCTAGCAAAAGGTTTCAGAATGACAGAAGAGACTTAATAGCTTTCACTGCAGAATATGTGAAAACACTGAGGAACGGCACCAGTAAATGGATGGCTGAATAACCTGAGTGAGTCTTAAGACATTTCCCAGTTATTAGAAATTAACTATTATGGCAGAAGAAAATTGATCAGCTACAATTTTCATATTCCTGAAGGATGATGAAAATGGAGATGATACTTTTAGGAACTCTAACTGATTTTATTTCTTTTCACAGAGAGTTAAAAGCTGATCTGGGTTGTGGGGTTTCTTGATTTTCTCTTTTTTTTCTTTCTTTAATGGCACAGTCATGAAAGTGAAACATTCTGATGTTGCATGAGGAGGAATTTATGATATAATGAGTTCACTGATGAGTGAAGTTAAAACAAAAAAAAGTGATAAATCCTTTGGTCACACTGGTAACTCCTATCAGAAAACAAACCATGACAAAATAGAAAATACAGAAAAGGATTTTAGTTCTCTGATGCTTGACTTCACAATTTGATTTCGGCAAGGAAAATCCCATTCATCAAGAACCTATCTCTGAAACACATTTACTCTGGGGCTGTTTTCAACCCTCAGTTCTCTCATTTCCTTAAAAACTCACGGAAACGATGCAGGTCAGTTCTATCCTAAATGCAGCGTGGAAGGAGTATTTTCTAGGGGCAAAAAAAAAAGCCCCACTCTGGACTTGCTGTGCCCTGAGCCGGGTGTCCCTGGGGTCTCAAATGCCCTGAGGACAAGGGCACTGCCCAGAAAATATCAGTGCCTGGGCTGGGCACTGGGAGTCTGCCACCGGCACTGGGAACCAGGGACAAGGAAATAAATCAGTGTTTGGTTGTCTTTTCTTTCTGAGCGTGGATTTTAAAGGGCTCTGGGTAAATTCCCGGGTGCAGTGGGGTCTGCACATTTGTCCTCCTGCTGCATTTCTCCTCTGCTCATGTCTAATTCATGGTGAAGGCCTGCCTGGCCAGGGAAATAATCTTCTCTTGCCTAATGTGATAAACAAGTGGACTCCAAGTACAGACTGGAGGAAATGAGCACCCAAAACTCTTGGAATTAATCTGCAGCCAATGATTGACTCAGGTAGTGCAAGAAAAGCCACCAGCTGCCAAAATGGCCCCTGCTGGGATGTGAACTCAGCTGCATTTGGGGAAAAAGAGCAATTTTAGTCATTTAGGTTGCCCATGGCACCTGAGCAAGCATCCCTTAGACTTCAGGAGTGGATTCTCTGGTGTTAAATTGGCACGGACACCCCTTGCAGGGTTGGGCCATCAGTGCTCCATCCTTCATGTGGGTTATCCTTGTGGATCTCACCCAGACCAAGCTGATACTGCTGTAACAAAGTCTCTCCTGCCTGTGCAGCAGTGTGCTTCCACAAAACCATTCAAGATATAATTTCTGGATGTTTGACACCGGTATTCCCAGAGTGAGACGATGGTGAGAAGATTCACTGCTTCAGCTGATGGATAAAAGTTTGAATTTTGATCATAAAATCCTAAACAGGTTTAGGATGGAATGGTTCCTAAAGATCATCCAGTTCCACCCCCTGCCATGGGCAGGGACACCTTCCACCATCCCAGGTTGCTCCAAGCCCCTTCCAACCTGGCCTTGGACACTTCCAGGGATCCAGGGCCAGCCACAGCTTCTCTGGGCACCCTGTGCCAGGGCCTCCCCACCCTCACAGGGAAGAATTTCTTTTTTAATATCCCATCAAAACCTGCCCTCTATCAGTTTCAAGCCATTACTTTCTATCACTTCATTCCCTTGTAAATAGTCCCTCTCAGTAATATCCCCAAAAATGGATGTGGGCTCCTCCAAGGAATAAGGACTGTGTGGGAAGCCAGGGAAATGTCTGGCCTCTTGCTAGCTGAACCATTCAGACAAAAAGACGGTTTTTCACATCATTTAAATTCTAGGTATATTTGTGCTTGGTTTGTTTCTTTGTTCGTTTCTATTTTTTTCCCCCCATCCATTTTTTTTTTCTCCCAGCTGTATCCTCTAGTTCAGATTTCATAAATAAATATTTTTATCTGTCTTCTTCTGATGGTTAGGGCGATTTTCAGATAACATCTCATCACTTTCCCCTTAGAGGTATCGTGATCCTAAAATTGGGTCCGAACCCTGACGAGCCCAGAGCTTTAACATAAGCTATAAAACACTTCGAGGGATAATGGGATATGCATCCACTTTCTCTGCATGGATGAGCCGGCGCCGCAGAGGTCGGGAGAAGGAGAACTGTCTTTAATACCCAGCAATAAGCAGGAAAACTCGTGTTGCAGGGAAGACAGGAGCACTCCTGACGTGTTGAGGAGGTGTGGAAGCTCTGGAAGCAGGGAAGGGCAGTGGGAATGAGGCTGTGGGCTGGGCTGGCCCGTGAATCCAACGGCACAGCCAGAGAGGAGCTGGCTCATAAAGTTAATTAATGGCTGCTCGTTCTGGCACTCACATTTTTCAGCCAGACCCCCTCGTGGAAAAGGATTCGTCCTCTCCTGGATGTTAAATGACGGTGAGATGAGTGGCCTAGGAATTATGAAGTCCTCCCTTTGACTCCCTCTGGCTGCCAGCATTTATCAGGTGATTGTCTGGGATGGGAGGCACTTCCACCTGCTCCTTCTTGCCAAGCCTCGGTGCTAAATCTTAGCCCTGCTTTGGGCTGGCTTAACCCAGGCTGGGCTTGGCTGCTGTGGAGTTCCTGGCTCCTTTACTGTGCATTTCTGCATGGAAACAGAAGATGGAGTGAAGAGGGGTGGCTTTAGGGACACAAGACCAGGTGAGATGCCTCGGTCCTCTGCTGTTGTGGTATCTATGCTATAAAATCTTTTAAATAAAGGCATTAAGATCCATTTGAGTAGCTTGGTTTCTTATCTTATATCTCCTCTGATGGCTCCTCTAAACCTTCTGGTTCTGATGATTTTTCCTAATTTTTAGCTTAAATTTACTCACAGGCTCTCTGATCTCTCTTTTTATGTGTTCATGGTGCCAGTCCTGCCATTCCTGTCACTTGTCTCAGGAGGTTTTACCACCTTCCCTTGTTTTACACAGTCCAGTGGAATTTTTCTGAGCAACAACTTGCTTCAGGAAATGAAATGTGGTGAATCTGCTCTCCTAAAACAGGCCTTGCTGCCCCTCAGTCACCTGATCAGCCCTTCCCCGTGCTTGTTCCAGGAAAAGTTAATCTACAGAACACACATGTCCCAAATTTCACCCTGCATTTACCTCCCGACCAACACGAGACAAGATCATGCTGACCTGCAAGGAAATTTCACCCCAGTTACAGAGGAAGAGGCAGTTATCAGGGGATACATGGGAGTGGAAGACAGGTGGGAGAGGCTGGATATGATTCCCAAGATTGTGGACGAGACAGGATCCGTCACATCTTGTAGCATAAGGAAGCAGCGCCAGCACAACTTCGGCTCTCGGGGGTTCCTTTTATGCATTTTTCAATCAGCATCAAAGCAAGTGGCAGTGATGGCTTGGAGATAACAACCCCCTGAGAGGAGCGGAGACAGCTGTGCCTCAGAGACGTGGGGTCCTGCCCTCTGCAGATGCTGCTGGCTCTGTTTTCATCTGCTGCACCACTGAGGGATTTCTCTGCACGCCCAGAACCTGCCTGGGACTTCTCTGGCTGGGTGTGGGCACAGAATCATGGAATCAGAGAATCATGGAATTAGAGAATCATGGAATCAGAGAATCACAGGATGGTTTGTGTTGGAAGAGACCTTAAAGATCACCTGGTTACAACTTTCCTGCCATGGGCAGGGACACCTTCCACTATCCCAGGTTGCTCCAACCTGGCCTTGGACACTGCCAGGGATCCAGGTGCAGCCACAGCTTCTCTGGGCAACCTGTACCAGGGCCTCCCCACCCTCCCAGTGAACAATTTCTTCCTAAAATCCAACCTTAACCTACTTTCTTTCAATTTATAGCTTAAGATGGGCACCTCTCTTTGGGCTAATCACCCTCAGCTGCCTTTGCAGCCCGGAGAGTGAATGAGGCTTCTTGATCTAGGACCCAAAAGTTCTGACCCTAAAGAGGGCTGAGTATGGGATGCAGCCACATGTCCTGGATCTGGCTAAAGACAGGTTGGATGAGCCCTGTGGATATTTTCCCCTTTGAATGAGAGCTAAGAGTGAGCTGAAAGGCAGCAACATCCACAGAAAAGGAGGCTCAGAGTCTCAGGACCTGCTGGAGTCCCATCTGCTTCACAGCTGCCTCTCTCCACATCAGGATTTTATCCACAGAGTCCAGGAGTATTTTATATGCACATGACATTCCTCGCATTTCAAGCTCGCATGGCCACTACGGTGTGGGGAGTAATTTTTCTCGTGGTTGCTGCTAAGATTTCATCTCTGACAGTGGGATACACCTTGCTGGATATAATACGAGAAGCGGGAAGAATTTTGAGTGACTTTCTGTCTGCCGAGCAGGGGTTGCAGCTCTGTAATGCTGCACAAATAAGTTCATTGCTGATTTGTAAACAGGGTGTACTTGAGGAGGAGGAGCTGAAGGGTTTTCCTTTGAAGGCTCTATGTCAGCGCTGTCTGAACGCAGCTGGCAGACAAATGCAAAACGAGATTTGATGGCATGAAGGGGAAGGTGGAAAACGAATGAAGGTGGAAAATTTAAAATGAAAATGTGAAACAAACTTGTCATGTTGGTGGTTTTTCTTGGTTTTTTGTTTTTTTTTTGGTGGGATGGATCATCAGCAAAATGAATCATCTTGGGCAAGGAGGGAGATAAGTTCTGCCCTCGAGACCTTTAAAGAATGAGCTAAAAACTTTGCCTGCCTCGTGGACCAGGCTAAGACAGAGTCGTCAGATTTCTCTGGAGGTCAGACAGGGTCTTCTGGTTTTAACACCAAGGAATGTCACCTTGCAGGGGAGAACCCGTGTTTATGGGCAGGGAAAGCAAACCCGAGGGCAGTAAGGGGCGCCCTGAGAACTCCCTGAGCAATACGGGGAATTCTGCCCAGAAAGGCTGTGGCTGCTCCATCCCTGGAAGCGTTCATCCAGTTTGGATGGGGCTTGGAGCATCCTGGTCTGGTGGCTGGCATCCCTGCCCGTGGCAGGGGGCTGGAACGAGATGTCCTTTCTTGTCCCTTCCAACCCAAACTGTTCTGGGATTCTGGGATTCTCGCTCACTCTGCAGAACCGGTCACTTCCCCTTCTCCCAGGGAAGGGCTCCTCCCACCTCATGCTTGGTCCGTGGTGTTCCACGGGCTCCCAGTGGGTGCAGGCTCAGCCCCACCGCAGGTTCTCAGCTGTGCTCCCGTTGTCAGGAAGGGCAATGCAAGGAAAGCAAAGCTTCCTGCAGGACTGACCACTTCTCCCTAAAAATAAATTGATGGTTGGAGCTAAAACACGGATCCTCGGCTCCCCTCCTTGTGGGTCCTGTTGCTCTGATACAGCCTTCCTCCTCCTCCTCCACTGGGAAGTTCCAGGTTGGGATGATGAGAAAGGAGGGTGTTTTCCCCAGATCTCTGACAAATCTCTGATCTACCCCTGTGAACTGTGGGAAAGAGTCGATGCGTGATTCAAACACACCACAGCTCATAAAGAAACTTCCCAGAAAATATGCAGAACTTTCCAGACGGGGGAAAAAACCCATAAAACCCAGCTGACACAGCCCTGGGAATCTGTGGCTGTTGTCATTACTTGCCTGGTAAGGAGTCAGGACCACGCAGGGATCTGTCACTGCCAGGAGGCTCTTGAACATCTGTGGCAACTGCAGCAGCATCCGAATGAGGAGGGAAAGATTAATCATGCTCTGGACGTTCCTGGCTAATGCATCTTCCCTGGCAGCCTGCAGTCGGTGACAGGGATGTCCTGAACTCTGATTTGCAGTGGGCTCAGCAGGGACACCCAGACAGCTGGGAGGATCTGGCCTTAAATGGCTTCATTTAAAAGTTGCTCTCTGGTTAAATTGCTTTCAAACGTTGCTAACTTCTCCCTTGTTTTTTTTTTTTTTTCCCTTAATCCCAGCTTTGAGAGCAGTGAATGAGCCTGGAAGGGGATGCAGACAGAATTTGGAGCTGGACTAAAGGTTGGTTTCATTTGAACAAAGCAATCAGCACAGGCAGCGGAGTTCTTTTGACTTTTGGGATCAGAGAATGGGGATGCAGGGGGGATGTGACAGATATAAAAGGTGAAAAGAGAAAGCAGTTACAGCCCCTACAAACCCGGCCGTGGCTGGATCAGTCAGTGAGTGTCTGCCTCCCCCACAGGTCACAGCTTTTGTCCCAACATCAGGAAAGGAAAAGGGAAGGGAATGAATTGGGTCCATCAATGTGCTGCCCAGAATCATAAAATTATTAAGGTTGGGAAAGACCTCCAAGATCAGCAAGTCCAACCTTTGACTGAAAACCACTCTGCCCACTAAACCAGATCACAAAATGCCACATCCACTCGTTTTTTGAACACTTCCACGGCTGAGAACTTTATGAGCTGTCTCCACAGCAGGGTTTACAGGTTTTACAGGCTTTTAATGTCAGCTGAAGGTACTGGAGAGCCTTCTGTGACTCATGGTAGGCGAAAGAGGTGGTGGTTTTATGGACCCTCCTGTTGGCTGTCTGCTGGACACTGGCAGTGATGGCTCCATCTCCTGCAGACTCCACACAGATAATTTTTACACTGGATCACTTTTCGTGCTGCCTGGAAGGTCAAGGTGGTCTCTGTGGTTTCACCTCAAACAAATAAGGTTCACTCAATTCTTGGCGTCTCTTAAAGACTTCTCCTTTCTGAGCCCTCTGAAAAGGATGAGATTGCAAGGGATCCATCCCAGCCCCACAATTAGGAACAACCAATCTGTCTGAGCAAGTGAGAGGCAGCAAATCCATCGGTGAGCACGGCAGGGGAAGTGCCAGCAGTGACGATCAGGTAAACTCCCAGGGGCTGAGGTGATGGAAGGCAGAGTCCTTGAGCTGAGTGCAGGAACAGGCTGTGGAGGCAGCAGTTTTTAGTGCCGTGGCATTTCACAGTTCCCTCACAGATTCATGGTGAAAGTGGGGTTTTATTCAGTTTTGACAAGATCATCTCTCCCTCTGCAAGATGGGCCATTTAAGAAGTAAAGGTTGTGTAACAGCATTTATCTGAAGGCTGTGGAAAAAGGAAATAAAACAGGGAACAAAAGAAACAGTTTCTGGCTCTCTGTGAAGGCAAAGCCACAGAAAACAAAGACCAGGTTCAGCCAGACAGACTCCTCTTGGTCCCTTTGGTGTTTCCTGCTGCCTTCAGAGGTGAACAGGCATCCAGAACCAGAGAGAAATACCATGAGATAATCCATGGAAGGACAGTGGCACCTGACCTCAGGGAGAAGAGATATTACAGACCTAGAATATGATTTCTAGATAATTTTACTACAAACTTTGATGCCATGCTTATCCCATCTCCTCTGATGAGCCAGAGCAGAGCTGTGGCCATCCCACGCTGGAGGAGAAATGGGAACCCATGAGAAGCCCTGGGCTCTGGATGGAGCCTGACCACAAACCACAGCTCTCCTGGGAGGGGTTTCAGTCACTGAGTCTTGATTGTGGCACAACCAAAGAGCTGCTGGCAGCTTTTGCACCGAAACTCCACCGTTACAGATCTCCCCCTGCCTTGAACAATGTCATCCTTCCTTCAGGGGAGCACAGGGAGCTGGAATTGGCACCTAGGAGTGCTCCCAAAGCAGCTGGGAGAGAAGGCGAGCGGTGTCTCGGGCCATTAGCCCTGGCTCTGTGCCACCAAGCCCTTCCACGGCGTGTCTGTCGCCGTGATGGATGGTGGCACAGCTCAGCGTGTCCCCAGCCAGGGACTCGCAGAAACCTCCTCTGGGGGTTGGGGGCACAGAAGGAATAAACAGGGCGTGAAGAATCTGTGGGGGAAGGAGGGAACGTCCTTCCCTGATCACCCTGGGACATCACCCACAAGGTGTTGTGGAGCTGAGAGAAGGACAGCTGGGGGTGGCGACCAGAGGAAGGGTCATTCTCCGGAGAATGGACATGCAGGGGGCTGCTGGAGGTGTGGGGAATGTGGGGAAAACTGCTGGAGGTGCTGGGATGAAACGGAGCTGGGGAAGTGCTGGGGCCAGGTGGGGGGCAGGGATGGAGCTGGGGAAGTGCTGCAGCCAGGTGTGGGGCAGGGATGGCACAAGGACTGGAGAGAGGTACCAATATCACTTATTAGGTCAGGAAATGGTGGGTCTGACCCAATCCCAGCCCCACATGGAAGCAGGTGGATATCACACACCGGTAAAACCCAGTTGCTGCAAGTTGCCAATGCCTTGCTGAGCCAGAATCCCAAATAAATCCAGCTGTGTTTGTTGTGCTGAAGACATCTGCCCCAGGGAGGGGTGGCCATGGTGCAGAAAGGTCATGTCCACATATTTTGGTGAAGACTTTTTGCTAACAGAGCACTTGGTTCTACCACTCCGTGGCCTAAAGGTAGAATTATTATTTTTACCGTGCTTTTTGCAGTTCAAAATACTTGACACACCTCTGAAAGTGTGCGTGAGCCTTTTGTGGGATCAAGAGCTGTGGGGGTAATTTAGGACCACGTGGTGAAGGGAGCAACACCTGGGGAAATTCTGGGTGTAGGACGTCTCCCAAGTGAACAGCCCTTGGACTGTTCATTTATGAAGACAGTGGGACTGATCTGACACATACAGGCCTCAGAGAGTTTGGAGAACCAGGACCTGGAGATGATCTTAGCGAGCAAAAAACCCCGAAAGTTTGAAAATTCCTGATGCCACGTTAACTTGCTTAAATCTGGTCAGGAAAATCCTGTCTTTCTTCAACTTCTTAAACAGAGGATGGCAAAGTCCTCGTGGTGAGATGAGTTTGCATCCTTTGTGAACCATTTTTCACAGAATCATGAACTGGTTTGGGTGGGAAGGGACTTTAAAGCTCATCCAGTGCCACCCCTGCCATGGGCAGAGACACCTTCCACTATCCCAGGTTTCTCCAAGCCCTGTCCAGCCTGGCCTTGGACACTTCCAGGGATCCAGGGGCAGCCACAGCTTCTCTGGGCACCCTGTGCCAGGGCCTCCCCACCCTCACAGGGAACAATTTCTTCCTAATATCCTGTCTAAACCTATTTTATTTCAGTTTAAAACCATTCCCCTCGTAAAGTGCCCTTTACAAGGACAATACACGCCCTCCTAAAACGTGTCTTTTCCTTGCCTTTCCTGTCCAAGCAACAGCAGGGCAGCATCAGCCCCATTACGCCTCCGTTTCGGGCATCCTGATTGTTATTAATGATAATAACAGCACTTACAGGCCCTAATCAGAACCAGTGCTGGGCTGGCTCCTGGCTGAAACACCACACAAGGAACACAGACACCTCTTACAGCTCCCTGTTCTTTTGTGACACCACAGGAAGGTGTAATTAGAAGGCGTAATTAACTTGATATCAGCAAGAAAGCTGCTTCTTGGTATTTCCCCCAGTCTTATTCTCCCAATTTTTTCCTTTTCCAGACAATATTTGAAATCCACCCTTAATTTTCTGTATTTTCTCTGGACACCAATATTCTGCCCCTCCCTTCAAGTACTACTAACGTTATCCTGAAAGCAGAAATTTTGGTTTTGTCGGCTTTTATAAATCACTACCCGAATATTTCGGCACCTGTTTGATCTGTGTAATCCTATCAATTTCATTCAGGTTTGAGCCCTGTCAGTTATAAAACCGAGGCCTGTGATGTGCTGTAAATGTGAAAGCACGTGAAACACTTGTGCCCAGTTTAAGAGCAGGATAAAAGAACAGTTTGCTGTGCTGGAAACCCTTAAAAGCTGTGCAAAACCCACTCAGTTAAGGAAATAGTAGATGGAGAAATTATGTGTGTGTTGTAATTCTGAATATACATGGGGAGATGTCGTTCAGAGGTAAAGAATGTGCCTTGTAAAATTGTCGGTGACCAGCAGAAGGAAAACATTCTGGATCCGCTGCTGGGAGGGCACTGAACACCAAATGCCTCGCAGTGAGCTTGGTTGTGATCCTGACACCCAAACGACCCAGCTTGCAGCACTCAAAAAATGATGTCTGCCCAGCTGGTGCCACCCAGGTGTCACTGGGTCACCTGAGCTGTGATTTCACCTCCCTCCCACCCAGCCTGTCTCGCTCTGCTGGCTTGGAGGACTCCAAGCCCACGAGCTCTGCTGCTGCAAGGTGATGTCCCCCAGGGATAATGAACATATTTCAGGCAGTCAGTCATTAGGAGCCTGTTTGCTTCCACTTGTGCCACATCTGAGTCCAGGGCCCTTTGGGAAACCCTCTTGCTTGACTGCTCATGTCTTGGTTGACCTTGCAAATATTGTGGATCTACCTAAAAAGTATAAAATCATTCTGCAGGGAAACGTCTGAGGCAGCTAATTAGCAAACCCTGAATATGTGTTGGTCCAAGTCACTTATCTCCTCTTCCTCTCTGGGAAATAAACAGATTTTTCTGTTTACCGAGGTAAAGCAGACTTGAGGCTGAAGCAGGAAGCCAAACACACTCTCTTCAATATTGCTGCTGTCATCTTCTTTGTCCCCACGGGGCTTCTCTCAGCCATCACCCATCCCTGGCAATTTTCCTGGGCTGTGAGCACTGAGCTGGGACAGATCCCCCGGTGCAAGTGCAGGCAGTGTTTCCAATCTACAAAGCACTGCCGTGGGAAGGGAGAGCCCTCTGCTCTGCTCTGCTCCTTCCCTGGGCAGACAGCAAAGCTGGTGGGCAGCTAAAGGGAGAACCTGGCAAAGTTCAAAGCAGAACTTTCTATTACAAAATGTAATGCTCCATAGCCCTCTGGGCCCCGTATTATTTTGGGTTTTGTTCTTCCAAAAGGTTCTGCTCAGCCCTTTCACTCTCTCAGTGCTGAGTACTGTGAACTGTATTTGCCTTTTCCTTTTTCTTGTTGTTCCTCACTGTAAAGCCATCCATGGCAGAGGAAGAGAGCGGGAGAGATAATTCTCGCATTTCACTTCTTAAACCATTTCTAACACCCTGAATTATCTGCCCAGCCTCCAGGTGCTGCTGCAGAATCACAAGTTTCTGCACCATGTGTTTCCCATGTCTCCTTTACCAGCCCTGTGTGGGGCTGTTGGCATTTTTAGCCCTCTTGATGGATCAGCCTTGTTGATGAATTAAAGTGGGGAGGTTCCTCTGAGCCCAAACCAGGATAAAAACACAGTGAATAAACAAGATATGAAACAAAGAGTAAGATTTTCATTTTACTCTCTTGCTGACAGACATCTGGAGTGGCTTAGGAGCACCTGGGAACCAGGAGAAGGCAGGAGATCTGCCCTACCTGTCTCCACGGTGCTGGGACCAGCCCAGCCCAGCCAAGCAGGGATATTTTTAATTCTCTTCCAGCACCTCATATGTACAGGCCAAGGGAGAGAGGAGGGATCAGTTCACAAGACAAGGAAGAGAAGAAAAGCTGCATTCCCCAGCATGCTGTGGACTTGAAAGCTTCAGCACAAGAAAGAGTAAGCCCTGGAGCACTACCCTAGCATAAGTTATTCCCACTTCTCCATTCTTCTCTTTTTTTCCTAATTTTCTCCCCTTTGATCTTGATTTGCTGCTTCTGAGGCTCGAATAATTTCCTCCTTGGGCAAGTGGAACAGCTGCAAACCTTCCCTTTCCTTCCTCGAGACACAGCCCGCGGGCAGTTTCCTCATTTGGGTGCCTGTGGACTAGATCTGCCTTCCATCACCAGGTCACCTTGATCTGGGTCTTTCCAGGGTGAACCAGGGACAATTTTTGGCCTCAGGGGGCTGGCCATGACTTTTCTCCAGAGGCAACTTCACGTGGAATCTTCGTGATGCTGATGGCTGGCAAGTTTGGAGTCCACGGTCAAGCCAGTGTAGCTTTGGTGTCTGAGGATGGCTCAGATCCTTTCCCACGCCCCCAAAACTATTTGCTGGTGTCTTAGGGCGCATTAATCCATCAGGGTTACTTGTGCTCGAAATAAATCGAGTTTGAGAGGTGCTTCCATGCATTGCTGAGCCCGCGGCAGCGAGGAGAGGAGAAGAGCTGAGGTATTTCACTTCTGCAAGGCTCAAACTGCAGGTGACACATGGAGATTCCCACTGGGTGTTTCTGGAATGATCTCTAAAAGGATAAAGGCAGAAACAGGATTTTTTTCCCCAAGATCGTGCTGGGACTGGAAAAGGAAATGTTGTTTCGCCAACGCTTTTTGGCCTCGTGGTTTTAGAAAGACTTTTGGGGTTTTTCATCTCTGCATGTCACTGAGAAAAGGGAAAAATGGGAGATTTTTCTCAGCACAGGGAAGTCACCAGCAAGACCAGGGAGCAATGATGGCTGAGCTGAGCTCTTTTCAGTGCTTGAAGGGTTAATATGGGCTTAAGCCAAAGCAGAGGTCCCAAAAACCCGCTTAGCAGCGTGTTCAATCTTCTCCTGCTGACAGCAGCTCTCCAGGCTGGAACCCTCTCTCAGTGTGCTTGCAGACAGTGGTTTCCTCCCCTTTGATGCCACTGTTTCGAGTTACTCTTTGTCCTCACTCCTCTGAGATGAAGACGTAGCGGGATTCCCAACCCATCTCAAGGAAATACCTGCTGTTCTTAAAGAAGCCAAAATCTAACCCTGAGAAAAGTCTCAGGGAAGAGTTCATCCTCCAAAAACTGCTGCTGGCCCCATGCAGGCTTGAACTGTGGGCCCGGGCAGATTATTTTGGAGTTTAACTCATGCCCCAGACTGAGAATTTGCCATTTTTCCCGTGAATTATGTCACATTCCTCACCAAATCTGTGCTAGTCACATGTTTTCCAGCTTTTCTGTGAACAGGATTTTTAGGATCTGAATTCCTGCGAAAAGCAATGATGATTTATTTTGCATTTAATGTTTTAATTAGGATTTTTGTTTCTGCTTCCTGACTGGAAAGATTTTTTTTTTTTTTCTCTTTTGTCTTTGCTGATTGTGAATACTCAAAGACATTGGCCAGGTGCCTGGAGCTGTACACACTTTTCTGTTGCAGCTATTTATCCTGAAAATATTTAAAGGAGATACTGGCAATTGCACAAACACTCACCTTACTGCAGAAATCCCACTCTCAAGCAAATTGACTAATTTAAAAAAAAAAAGAAGGAGTTGAAAGCCAATGTTTTGAGTGTGAAAATGCCCATTCAGTTGCAACAGTGACTGAAAAAAATACAATTTTAGAGTCCAAATCTGTCTTAAACTGGTCACATATCGTGTCTTAGGTTCAGCTCTTCCTTCAAAATTAAATATTTTCTTTTCTTTGTCACTTCTGTCTAGATTTAGATTGCTGAAAGCAGTTGCTGATGGAGATAGGTGGTGCATGGACGGTCCTGCAGATCCAGAGTGCAGACCTCAGGTTCTACTTCTTGATGACTTCTAACGTCACAGAACATGTCCACAAATACCCTTCTTCTTGGAAGGCAAGGTCTGCAGTGGTTCCATTGGTGATATCAGAATATTTGCTTCCTGCTTCCCAGCCCATGCAGGGGCGTTGGAACCCGATGATCCTTGAGGCCCCTTCCAACCCAAACCGCTCAGTGACTCCATGGCCATTTTGGCTGGGGGGTGACATCTTCTACATGGTCCCAGCTAATCTGAAATCATCTGCCAAGGAGCATCCACAGCTCCTTTGAGCCTCTGGAATAGGTCAGAGGGGTCTTCCCAGCATGTCCCTAACCCCAGCACTGCTGGGGCCGCTGCTCGGCTGTGCCGAAGCAAACGGATTGCGTTGGAGATAACCAGATGTGAGCAGATAAAGGGGCTCAGCGGAATTAGGGCCATGTGTGTCTGATCTCTGAGAGCCTTCAAGAGCTCCTCCAGCCCCCAGCTGGAGCAGCAGTCACAGGCCAGTTCTTCAGGCCAGTTCTGGTGGTCTGAGGCAGGGAAATCTGTCAGGTGAGTGGGAGAGGTCAGCAGTGAGGAGGGGAAGGCAGAGCTGCGTCAGATCATCCCGGTCACAGGACATGGAAGGAGCCACAGGATCATAAAATCACAGAATGGTTTGCATGGGAAGGGACCTTAAAGATGTCCATTGCCATGGGCAGGGACACCTTCCACCATCCCAGGTTGCTCCAAGCCCCGTCCAACCTTGAACACTTCCAGAGATCCAGAGGCAGCCACAGCTTCTCTGGGCAACCTGTGCCAGGGCCTCCCCACCCTCACAGGGAAGAATTTCTTCTTAATATCTAATCCAAACCTACCCTTGGTAGTTTCAAAGACATTGCTCCTTGTCCTGTCACTCCATGCCCTTACTGAAGTTCCCTCTCATAGCCCCTTCAGGCACTGGAAGGTTTTTATAGGATCTCCCTGGAGATTTTTCTTCTCCAGGCTGAGCAATCCCACCTCTCCCAGAGGGAAGG
>VZTF01009810.1:1101828-1142495 GCA_013397755.1 Cnemophilus loriae | reverse complement strand
GGCTGGGGTCCCGAGCGGTGCCGCCTCTCCCCGGCTGGCGGGGTGCGGGTCGGGGACCGGAGGACCGAGATGAGATTGGGGTTGGGATCGGCACCGGGACCGCCACGTGCAGGAGGAGCTGCTCCGGGGCGGGCGCTGGAGCCGAGTTTAGCGCTGCCGCTCCTGCTCCGGGCCGCGGGGAGCCGGGGCTCTGCCGGTGCCGGGGCAGCCCCCGGGGTCCCGTGCTGAGCCCGACGCGCGGGGCCGGGCTCTGCCCGTGGCCCCAGACGCGGGGTTCGGGCTCTGCTCTGAGCCCTGAAACCGTCCCGGGAGCCCGGGCTGAGCCCCAAATCACGGCACTGCGGCTCCGCCTCCGGCCCCAAAGGCAGCTCCGAGTCGCTGGTTCTGAGCTCTCCGTGGGGCCCGGTGAGCCCGGCACCGGGCTGTGCCAAGGGCAGGCCTTGGTGCTGAGCAGCTGCGACTCACGCTGGCCGAACGAGCGCGGTTTGAACACCAGAACACGGGATTTTTTGCTTAAGCCCTCCAAACGCAGCACTCCATCTCTCTTTGTGAACCATAAAAATTGATCAAGTGAGTCTGGTTCTGAGCTCCCAGAATACAGCCGAGGGTCTCTGTGAGCCCAAAGCTGCAGGACTCGGTCTCAGTTCCGAGCCCCCAAACACAGCGCTGGGTCTCTCTGTGAGCCCAAAGCTGACCCGGGGTGGCTGAACCCCAGCCGGCAGCTCCACACCAGCAGCAGGATCGAGAGGGGAATCAGAGCCGTCTTCCTGGCTCCGAAGGCAAAGCATACGAAGCAGGAGGGTCAGGGGCAAGTGCCATGTCTGAATACCAACCAAAACTTGCTTTTACGTCGGTTTCAGTGGGGACTTCTCATTTGTTCTCATTTAAACTTGTTTATATCATCAGAAGTGGCTTAGGAATGGCGTCTCTCTGTGCTGCACGGCTCCGGGGCTGTCTGTAGGCACAGGGAAACCCCTACTGCTGCTTCCTGGGGAATCTGGGCTCGGCCCATTCCATAAAACACCATCATCAAACCCAGGAATGCCACACAACCTTTATTTGATAAAACATGATGACAGAGAGTCCCAAGCCCCAAACCCAGGAACAAACACATCCCGTAGAGCAGTCAGCTCCCCGGCATCAGTGACAGCCAGGAGTGGGTCCTTTACCACCAGCCAGCGTGGTCCCAGCTGTGGAGGTGTAAGGTGTGGTGTGTAAGGTGCTTGTGGTCAGGAGAAGAAAAAAATATGGGAAAAAGAAAAATTAAAAAGAGACAGGAAAGCAGTGGAGGTGAGAGAAGCGAAAAACCCCCACAGCAGAAAAGAAATATTTAAAAAGGGGGACACAAAGGGGGAAAAAAACAGTAAAAAAGAGAAAAAGTAAATTAAAGAGCCTAAAATATAAAGTAGGGGTGCAAAAGAAGCAAAATGCAGACTGAACCCATCCACGCATGCAACTGGCAGCTGGGCAGGGGGTAAGGCTGATGAAGCAGCAAAACTGACCCTCAAAGCACGGTCTAAATAAATCAAAAACCAAACCAACAAACAAAAAACCCCAACCAAATCCCCACCCCAGCCCTGCTGGATGCAGGAGGAGCCAGTCTGAGCTGCTGGAACCAGACGAAGACAAAAGTCCTGCAGAAGGCCCTCCTGTGGCCCCCCTGCCCTGTGCCTTGGCTGAGCTCCTGGTGATGTTTGGGAGCAGAGAGTGCGGCAGGGTCTCGGAAATGAGCTGCTGCCACAGAACGGCTCCCAGTCTTCCCAGCTGCACACAGGCACACGCCTCTGTGCCAGCTCTCCACTGGACAAACCACTCTTCCTGGTCTTTGGTCCCAGCTCTCCTTTCCCCTGCGGACACGTGCAGCATCTGGACCAGATCTTCACCACTGTCAATTAAAACTCCATCCTGGGAGGAAAAAGAGGGGGAAAGGGTCTCTGCCAAGGCTGCAGAGCGGCAGGAAAGCAGAGCCTTCAGCCCAGGGATCTGCTCTGAGTGGAACACCTGTTCTCCAGGGGAGCACATGGTGCGCAGGGAGCTGGGCACATCTGGGGCACGGGGCTCAGCGCAGCGGTTGGATTTCCATCCCTCCGGATCTGCTCATCAATGCTCTCCCCAGGCACACTGTTGAACTCCTCAAAGCCAACTATGTGCCTAAATAATTAGGAATTCTAACAGAGCTGACACGTAATCCCCTGGAAGGGGCAGCCCCCAGTCTGGGACCCGCTCCGGTTCTTTTCTGGCTGTTTTCCAATGAATGTGCTGCTTTTTCTCGTAGCACCACAGATGCCCATTTTTAGGGGATGAAGATCAGAGACAACTAAGGGAAACAGGGAATTTCTTAAGGAATTTCTTCAGCTGCACTACCAGCAATGGAGAAAAACTACAGCTCCTTCTTGAGTTTAGGAACTGCCCAGAGCAGCAGGAGAAACTTGGTTTCTGCTCTGTACAGGGATGGATTTGTTGCAATCCCTTTGTGCTCATCTTCAAGTGAATGCGTCGAATGGTGGTGCCAATATTTAATGGGGGTAATGGCTCCCATTCTTTTCCCCCCTATTAAATGCTGTCCTTATCTCAATCTGAAGTGCTGGTGCGCACTCCAGGATGAAAGCAGGACTCCTGAGGGACATGGATGACCCTGGTGCTCCAGGTCTGGGTGCACAGCACTCATGGCACTTGAGAAAAAGATCCGGCTGCCCGTTTGTCAAGCACTTTGTAAATGTCCTGCAGATATCAGTCGTTGTGTCTCCTCAAATATATGCTTAACAACTACTGTGTTTTAGGTTTTTTTTAACTGTGTTCAACGGAGTTAACAACACACCTACCCACCTGTCCTCCTGCCTCTTATTTTCCTTTTAAATAATTTTAAGCATGTGATTTTTCCATCTCAACATCACGGTGACATCAGGATCTGCTTTGGCTGTTATATTTAATGTGTTAGGAATGACCTTCCACCTCCATTCAATTACATGGGATCTGCTTTCTCAGCAGGGCCATTTATGATCATTTGTCTCGGATTTTATTTATTGCTTTTCATTGTCCATCTCAGAAATTTTCATGCTTGCACTGAATAAAAAGTGACAAGAAGTGATGGAATGTGTTAGAAACACTTTTGGAGATGCCTGATTCCAGAAATGTTACTTTATGAGCCACAGGCCATCCTGGGGGGGGCCACTTATGGGGGAGGAGGGGACAGTGCCCAAGATGTGTCATCTTTCGTTCTTACCAGCAAACTGAATGAGCCCAAATGTTTTGCATAAACAGAGTACTCAGTGAGACTCAGGGGAGACCCGGTTGCTGTGTACCCTGTACCTGACAGGAGGCTGTAGCCGGGGCAGGGATTGGTCTCTTCTCCCAAGTAACAAGCTTTTATGATTCCAGGATTAAGGAAGCCTTGTTACTGCTCTCCATTGCTCTTCAGCGGGACCACGGCAAAACCAAACCTCAGTCAAAGGTAAAAGGGCTAAGTAAGTGCAGAGTCACCCCTTCTGCTTCAAGACAGCATTTGCAATAAACTGAATGGATAAGGGTTTTCATAATTTTGGGAGCTGTTGGCTGTAGGGTGTGTGAGAGCTCTGATTTCTGTGTTAATTTAGTTGTCTTCAAAGTTTAGAATGACTGGAGGAATAACTGCTTCAAGATTACTGGGTCTGTCTCATTTCTGGCAAAGGCTACTAAGGTTGTGGGATTTTTTTTAAATCTTAATTTTGTTTATGAGAAACGATGCAGCAGAAAACATCTTTCTCCTACAGGTTTATCAGTTTTTTAAGCAATTGAATCTGATATTTCATCTCGTTCTTCTTGGCCCCTTCCACAAACAGGAGGCAGAACAGAGAATTTGTTTCTTTAGCGTTCTTTGGGAACACCCTAACTCAACCAGCAGAGATAAATCCAAAAGGAAGTCTGAGGCTCACCTAATTTTTCAAGGATCAATGACAAATGCACAAATGCCATTTGTTTCCCGCTCTTCTATCATAAGCTTTCTTTTATTATTTTTATGTCCTGTGCCAGCAAAATTCAGTATGTCCAGAAAATAAACACAATACAGTGGAAGAAAAACTCCAAAGGTTGTGAAGTTAAACAGAATGTGGAATACTGGCAGGTCAGTTACACAGAACTAACACTAACAGGAACAGCAGTTTACCTGACTGTTCTTTATGCAACAGTAGCATTTCTGTAGGGAGGCAAAAGGGGCTGGAAACGCAAGTGTCTCAAATGTAAATCTGGACATATTCCCTGGTAATCACCATCAAGGTCAGTTCTTTTATTTTTGCCAGGACAGATGTCCAGTCAATGTTTGTTTTGTGTCTGATCAGCTCATCACAGTTACTAAGAAAGGTCTCTTCTTATTCAAAGCCAAAATGTTCTCATTTTGCCACTGGAAGTTTCAACCCAGCACAAATGCAATTAAATCCAAGTGTAAGCAGTGTCCAACCCCCATCTAGGACATGTATGTGCAAGCTTTAGGATTGCACAAGGAAAAGGAGAGGTTATTTGCATCTCAGGTGGAAGAGATCGTCAGGTGGCTCTTTTATGGCTGCTGTCATCCCAAGAAATAGAACTGATCTGAGTAGGTTTAATGCTGACAGTATCTCTGAATATCCCACTGTATGTACACATTAAAATGTTCTCCCTTTAGAGCAATCTGGCCCTTTACCAACCTCCCAATAGCCATGAAAATAAACTGCAATGCAAATTATGCTAAAAAAAAAATCAAAGGGCGAGAGTAAAACTCCTGTCTGCAGAATTCTTGATTTGTGCTTGTGGCCATCTGGTGTTGCTGTCCCTGGGGACAGTGACCTTCCTCTCCTCCCTCTGTCAGTGTTTCATTCCCTTACTTCTTTGGTCACCACACTGGCATTTAAATGCTGCCTTCTGGCTTTTAACTCCTTTTTTTTCTCTTTATTTCTCTCTGTATGGAAGTGTGTTGGAACAGAAATTTCCATCACAGCAGCATATCTGCTAATAGAAACATAACACAGTCACACTCACTGATCTCTCAGTGTGGGCAAGCACCTTCAGCTCCAAGGACCTGTGGAGAACAAGGAGCGTTTGGTCCCTTAGGAAGCATGGAGCGATCAGTCCCTGTGACAAGAAAATACAGACAAATGCTATGGTCAGCCCTACGATGGAAGAGTCAGAGCCAATGACCTAGAACCTGCCATAATTATATTTATAATTTTAATGTAATTATGGTGTGACAGTGCAAAGTTGGAGTTTAGAGAGCTAGCCATTCCACTGAGGCTAGGGAGGTTACTTAGGGGGTTTTGTATCAGTCTGATGTATCTGAGCAGGATCAAGAATTAAAAGGAAAATTTTACAGAAATATTTTCAGATTGCTCCAAAAACTGGTGCTTCTTCTAGGGTGACAAAAGATTGAACATTTTTCTGCTGGATTCCTCTCAGAAAGTACAAACCTACTAGTTCAGCTATGGAAGGGATGGATATGATTTACCCTGGAAAGAGACAAAACCAGAAAGGTAGAAAGGTCTATCTCCCATCCTTCCCTGAACACACTCTAAGGAAAAAGTTCCAAGCAACAAAATAAAGAAGACACTGATTCCTATCCCTAGAGTTCAGTTCCACGCTTCATCAAAGTGCTAATGGAGATGACTTTGGTATCGCTGTGCAATCCTCGTTAGAGGATACTCCCCATTACAAAACTGCCTCACATCATGTGGCACCAGCCACAACACCTGCAAAAGCAAGGTCCAGCATGGAGCTGGTCTGGGAAAGGAATCAGCTCTGAGCACAGGAGACAGGAGCTGCCTTACCAGTCACGCTGTGCGTGCGCTTCTGCCTCTGTGGATAAATTAATGGCCTCGTATTGCAGAGTACTGTGCATTTCTCATTTTTGATGAGTGACGTTGCAGATACTGGTTTAAATGGTATAATGTGTTTATCAACATAACCCCCTTTACATCCTTGGAATAAAAGAATTGACATATATTATATTTTATAGAGAATAACTACATAATGAAGTCATACAAATATGTAAAAATTAAACTATTCACAAATGGAAGAACTGCCATTATTGTCAGTAACATAGAACATGAGAATATGCATCTCATCTGTCAATATCTAAAGGTCAGAGCATTTCCATCCTGGAAGTGCTTCCAAGATGAATCCTCTGATGATTTATAGAAGCATGCTGAAGCAAAATACAAGCTAAACGTATTTGCGGTGAAAGGACAAAGGAGGGAACTAAGAAAATTATTCAAGTTGAGCCTCATCTAGTACCAGTTCTAGATCTTAGATACATCTGGTGAAGCCCCATTTCTGCTGCAATCCTCTTTCTGCATGGTCTGACGTGGTGTTTTGTGGCTGGCTGGGACCTGCTCATTCTGGGCTTTGATTAAAACACTGTACCATGTGCAAGGCAACAGAGACTCATCCCGAGACTTCTGAGTTATTCCTGTTCTGCTGGAAGCTGACATTCCACTGACAACCATCTCATACCTGCTTTATATTCGCAGCTTTTCAGTTTCTCATCTTAGGGACACAGACCAGAGCAATGCTTTTTTTTTCCCTAGTTTATGTTCTTTGTTGATTTGTGAAAACATCTCTCAGGATAGTTGATATCTTTTGGCTTTGTATTGCAGGCACAGTTTTCCTCCTGGTATCAGCTCCTTCAAAGCCTGAAAGATTGACTTTTTTTTCCCTCACTTGTTAACTTAATGTAGGTTGCCTGCCTGCTACTCAATTAGATTGCATTTCTGCCATGTTGGATAGAAAGGAATTAAAAGGAAAGGAAGCAGAAAGAGCCCCCAAAACTGCTACTATTTCCCATTCTAGGCACTTCACGTTGCAAAGGAGGTAATTCCCGTAACTCCCATCAAGCGAACACCTAAAATCTGAGGTTCCTCTAAGCTCCACTAAGTGAGAATTAGAAACAGAGTTTAATTTTAATGCAGTTTTAGGATTGAGACATAGGCTGAAATTATATGAATCAAATTATTTTGAAGTTCTCTGATGCATGAGCCTTGATTTTTCACATGACACAAAAAGCTGTCATTCATCTTTACTTCTTTATTTTGCCCTTTAGCCAGTAAGGTACTGCGAGCTTCAAATTCCAGAATTGCAGCTTTTTGCCTTAATTTAAGGTCAACAAAATTATGCTGCAGCTTCTGACTGTTTAGTAGAGCTTATTACATGAAATGAATGACACAAGTGCATAGGCAGAGTGAGATAAAGGTGAATCAAAGCATTTCACCTACAACTTTTCACCTTTTACAAATCATCTTGGAAAAATGCAAATCACCCTGCACTGTAGTTCACTTGTCTCTCAGTTTCTGCCCCGTTAAACAGCCTTGTGTCCCTTGAAGTCTCTTCCAGTTTCTTACACTTTTCACTCTTTCTTTCTTCCCCCTTTGCGTGTTAGAACACCACTCTTCTTGCTCCATCATTCTCCCTGACAGACTCCTGCCTGCAGCTTTGGCAGAACACTGCTTTTTGTTGTAGTTCCTGTGATCTGTTTTGGTGCCCAGAGTGTCAGCTTGTTTCTGAAAAGACAGATCTGCTTGAAAGTAAAGATCTCTGCTCGCCGAATTCCTCATGTAAATGACTCAAACCCTGTTTGTGGAGGGACTGGGAGCCAGATCTTTCCTCTCCTTTTTTCCTTCTCTATGCATGAAGGAACGTGGGTGCCTGATTCCCAGAGACGTGGAGAGAGGGACAGGTTTATATCAGAGCAAAGAGAAGTAAGGTGGTAGGAAGAGACGTGTCCTAGCCGACCGTGGTTGGACCCTGTACAGCATGCTTGCTATCAAAACATTTCTCTCTCTGGTAAGTCTGAAAATATACAACGCAGAAAAGTGGCTGTGATTTACCTCTAAATGTGGCAAAACATTTTAAATAAAGGGCAAAATCCTGTCTGCTCTTTTTATTGCATTAGAGAAAAGCAGCGTGAACGGATAAAATGTTCAGGCACCAGATGAGAGCAGACAGAACCAATAAAATCAGAAATAAAGAAGGTGTTTTATTGTGCTCTGGTGGATGGGTGAATTATGTCTCTGAAATCTCTCTCCCCACCTCCCTGTGTACAGGCTGGATGCTAAGTAGCCCTTTCTGTAATTGCCGCCTCGCGCTTGCAGAGCAGTTCGAGACAGAGCAACGCCATAATAACCTCTGTGAAACTCCTCCAATGACCAAATAAAGTCCAAGGCTGAGGTCTCTAACAGTGCTTTAATGACTGTATAAAGAATTACAGCACATTAAGGCTGCTCTCAGGACATGCAGCACGCCATCCATAAAATCAGCCACATGCCAGCCTCTTCCGAGTGCAGATAAATGAGTGACAGAGGAAAAGGTCACAAGGATTATGTAGAGTAAGAGATTTTCTGGGCATAAGATCATCAGATCATTTAGACTCAGCACCTGTACAACACCTGGTAAATAACCCCACCGTGTAGCTCTGGAGTCCATCCAGGTACCTTGTGTTAAATGGATGCAACAAGGCACCGAGTCCTGCTCTAGAGTCACTCAGAAATGGGGAATCAGACACTTCCTTCGGTGTGGTGTTTTGGTGATAAAATGTGTATTGTTGCCTCATTCTGAACTAATGCAGTAAGTTTTGGAGATCCCTTTGCCAGTCTTTAGATAGTAAAATACTGCAGGGAACATGCAGGAATGACTTGACATGTGTAGACCTTATTGAAAAGGAAGAGCCATGGCAAACAGGAATGCTAATTGTTAAAAGGAGCACTAGGACTCACTTCAGAATTGATTTGTCCTTCGCGAGATCAGTCTTCAAGTGGTGACACATCATCCTTGGGAAGACATCCTGCCGAAAGAGAGGGAAAAAGAAAAGAGATTTTCCTGAATGGCTACTCTAAGTTTTAAGAAAAGCATGATCATATAAAAGGAGTAATACCAAGAGAGTAGGGAATGTTCTGGGGAGGGGGGGAAAGACGAGATTGTGCATTCCAGGCCAGACACTGCCAGAATGGACTTGGCCACTAAGTTCAGCATTTGAATTTGCTGGATAAAAATCTACTGTGAAGAAAAAAAGTCTTTACACAGACTTCTGTCAGAGTTTATATTTTGTTAAGGAAAACTCCCCAAACCTTGCAATATACACTGCACATATATTATACACGTATTTTGTGAACCTATTTCAGATCAACATGGAAGAGCAACAATTTGGGGACCTGAAATATCAAAAGAGAGCAATTTGTACAGCCAGCCTGCTACACTGTGAGATTGCACAGCCCGAGGATGCCCCAGCTGCAAGTGCCCTGTTGCTGCTGAATTTCAGTGTGAACTCAAACTCAACCCAACAGTCAGAAGGTGCCTTTCTAATTCCTCCTCACAGGAATGCATCCATTCATCACTTCTAGGCTGTGACAACAGATTTACATATTAAGGAAGCACTTGCTTCCTAATAGAGATTATATTAAAAAGATTAATTTGGGGTACTTTTAAAATATTTATATTATCACACAATAATTTATTATCCTATACATTCATTACTGATATCAAAAGACATAGAAGAGATTTATGAAGAACTAGAATGGTCCAGCATAATCCAGTGATTGAGTTTTCAAGTCCCACTTGAAGGTTATGGCTGTCGACATTTAATCCACTTGATTTGATCTAGCATGGACTTTTTGCTTCTCTGCACCAGAAACCCCATTTGCAGGTGTATGTTTTACCCTGTTCTGCAGCAGCACCTCAGGCGAGAGGAGAGGTTATTATAATATTAAGCTGTGTTTGCTGCTGCAGCTGCATGTGAGAGCACAACCCAGATCACCGAGGCTTCGTTGAGCACACGGATAACTGGATTTGCTTGGGCAGTTCTTCTGGAACAGCACTGTGCAAAAGGTGGGGGCTTGCCAGAGGTCTGGAATGTACTTCCACAAGTTAGCAAAAAGAAAGGAGGGCTTTACAGATAAAAATGCCCAAAAGATCTCCTTATTATCAGGAACTAACATGAAGTAACTGCGTTGAAGCTTCATAAGTATGTTTATCCCCAGCCCAGGGCTGAGCATTTATTCATCAATTGGGCTCCTGCCACGAATCATTCCCAGTCCAAGAGCCAAGCCAACAGATGGTGCATCAGTAACCCTTCAGTGACCTGCTGGCTGGGCAATGGTGCACCAGCCCTGACAGGAGCTGACCCACCTGACACTGGCCAGGGCCCTGCCAAACCACAAACACTGCCTTAAACAGAGAACTGCCCCAAGAACAGTTTAGGAGCTATGACAGGAACCTCCTCTTAACACAAGCACTATATAGCAGTGCTGGGAAAAAACAGCAATTAATGCAAGTAATTATTTATCACCCAGGAAGAATTTTCACAGACACACACTAAGGTAACTAATATTTCATCGCTTTTTTACTTTTTCACAAAGAGTGAAGCAAATATAAATCTGGTTTAGCTGCCAGATGTAAAAGAGAAGCTCCGAAATGCTGGGTTTGGTGCATGTGTTTGCTCACAAGACTGCAGGCAGTGTATCAGCACTAAGTTCAGTCCAGGGTTCTGCTCACTGATTCCCTACAAATATCCCAGCTTCTAAAAGTGTCATTGCAGCGGTCAGAATGCCTCAGTCAATCAATAAATCCGAGCTGAGAAAGAAATATCCATACTCACTATTGCAGAAGGGGCTTGGGGTCTTTTCTAAATGTCTGAGGAACTTAGAAACTCTTGCTAAATCTCCCATTCTTGGTAGGTATCACAGAAATGAGGAATCACTTTTCACAGGTTATTGACAGATGCAAGGCTTTCTTTTGGCATGTCTCTGAAATAAAGCAGAAGTCAGGTGTGGTGGAAAGCAGTTACTGTGATTTATAAAGCAATATTTAATATTAAAGCAGAACACAAAAGTCTTTGTATTTGTTGAGCTGTCAGATGGAAAAACTCTGACTGAGCTCTACTGAAACAGAACATTTTGACCATTTTGTAACACCTTTGATGCTTATAAAGGACAACAGATTTTGAAACTACAACTTAGATGCTCTAAATCTAATATTCAGAAACATTTTTTTATAAAAACATGTAAAAATCAAAGATTGCTTAGTAACCACTGAAAGGATTTGCCATTTTTCATTAATTCTCCAATTTAAAAAAAAAAACAAACCCTCAGCTCAACTTAAACGGTCATGAATACTATCAAGAAGGAATGTTTCTTGGCGCCTGTAAATAGCATTTTACTGCACAATAGTGCTTAAGACAAATTCCAGCAGTCTTGGAACACGGTAATCTTTTTTCCTCAAATATTAAAATAAATACATACTGAAGTACTTATATATATATATACTGCTGTGCTACATTTACAAGGCGTTTAGCAACCAGCCACAGCACATTTTGTGACTTCACACCTCCACTTAAAGCAGGAAATCTCATTTGACCCCTCTCCTGTCTAATACAGTTATATCCTAATGGTGTTAAAATGTGAAGCAAAACTTGGACAAGTAGGAGAAATAAACAAACGAAGACATTCTTTGAAATACTCAAGGGCAGCAGTTCAGCTACTTGATAATTATCTTGCCATGGGAGACATTGTGAGTGAGGCATTTATTTGGGCTGTGTCTTACTTCGAGCTCTGTGAATAATCTATAATTTAGAAGAAAATTTCGCAAACTGGGAAGGTAATTCCAGTGACCTGTGCTGGTAAGAGTATGGTTCAACATCAACATCCAATTCTGTGCCACAAACCAGGATGAAACATCACACCAATCCCAAAACTGAAAATCCTCACTGGCAGGAAAAGGTATTCTGTGCTATAAAAAATTCCCTTGTCAAATTGCTCCTGCTGAAAGGATGCCAGGAAAATATAGTACAGTGTAAATAGAACACGAACTGGAAGTCCCTCACTGCAGGTTTGATTTACCTGGATGGGTTCCAGGGAAAAATAATAGCACACAACACGGTGTATGGATACATCAGCCTACTGCACTTAACACATTTTGCATGGAGTAATTAAAAACTGACGCCTTGTAAATTATGTAGCAGGAGTTTTGTACTGAAGGAATAAAGCGCAATTCCACGTACTTTTATAATTCTTGCTTTCCCAATAGCTACAATCTAACAACAGCAAGTCAAATAAAAATAAGGAAAATTTGAGTCCTTATTTTGTTTCAGAGGTGGGCCTTCTGTGTACAAAGTTGTTAGGAACTGGACTACTAGTGCTTGGTAGTAAACTGATGGTACCATGGCAAACCAAAAATATGTACCAAAAACAACTTTTCATGTCTATTTTTAGCACCTGTCACCCGGAGATGTTAAACCTTGGTGACTTGTTGTGATCAGACAGAGAAAGTGCCCCCTCCCCTGCTCCCCTCTCTTTTACATCAGTGCAACTGTATTGCCTTTGTTATTTCTGAGTTGTACAGGGAGGAGTGAGAGAAGAACCATTCCCCGGGAGTAAAATTCCAATTTAAGTGTAGGCTTGTGTACAGCCACTTATCCATATGAATTATGTGAAAGTCATGGATACTCTGGGTGTAAATCCAGGTGGAACAGTGCCACTAATCTATGAATGTGCTGCACTCCTGAGAGGAGAAAAAACAAACCTAAAGACCTGACAGCCTTATAAAAGCATTCCCATCGTGGCATAATCTTTTAGAAAAAAAATAAATCATAGCCCATCTTTTTGCAAATTGACCTGTAAGTTCCTGGCAGCAAATCAATAGGATACAAATGAAAAATAATAATGCAATAACAACGCTGTGTATTATCCTAGGCCCCAGATGAAAGCCTGTGGAACGATCAATATGATAAAGATTCAGCACTGCTACTCTCTTACAAAGGAATGGCAAAATAACAGAGTGATTTCAGAAGGTGGCTGTAAAACACACCAAACCCATCTGCCACGAGATGGAAAGAAAAACCCAAATATAAAACACTTCTTTGTTTGTCTGTTTCTTCTCCCCCAGACTTCCATTAATTTGAACGGGAATTCAAGGGAGCAATTTTTTTGTTGTTGTTTGGAGAAAAAGCAAGGAAGGGAAAGAATCATCCGTTTATCCTTAGCCCAAGAAGCTCAAAGACAAAAACTCACCTGCATACCACAGGAACATGAAAAGGGGTGGTTTCCCCCAAGTCCCTACGTGCACTTTGTTTATATTTGATTTTAATATTAACTTTAATTGACAATGGCCACACAGCACACGAGAGACAGGCATACTTAGGAGGACGGCCCGTGTGTGACACCTCTGAAAGCTCAGAGGGAATCATTTTTAATGCCAGCTTCAGGGCTGGCTTGTGCACAAGCCAACAGAGTCAATCCTAAGGCCAAGAACTACAAGGTAACTGATTAAGCAATTGATACCTACGGGTATTTATTTCTCCCTGTACGTTTGCAAGGTGCTCTTCAGACAAGCAGCAAAGCAGAGACTTCCTGAAGTCAGACAGCTCATGGAGAGGGGAGGAAGGCAGAACTGAGGGAGAAGTGGCAAACCCACGTGAGGACACCAGCTATGCAAACAGCCCTGCCCATCCAGCTTGTGTTCCTGCCAGTACAAGGTGAGCAGCTGCCTCATGCATTAGTCTCAGTATCTACCCACAGGCACCTTGTTGGGCAAGATTTTTATAAATGAGAGCATGAAAAGATTGTGGCAACTTGTGCATTCCCAGAACTATGTAAAATACCTTCCACAATCAATGCAACATGGCACATGGCAGTTACCCTTCGATCTCACTTAGATTTTCATTTTGGATTACCAAGCGCAGGGTGAAAATAAAATGCCTTTCCTGAAAGGCAGCCAAAAGCCATGGTTTTTGAATTCCAGTTTATGTTCAGAGCTTTATCACAATTTCATATGAATAACAATTTCGTATGAGTAACTTCTTAGCATAGAAATTCCCACAATTGCTTCAAGGTGCATTTAAAGTCATTTATCTCCATATGGGTGCATTGCTCTAACAGTTTTAAGACTTATTTCAATATTAATCCACAGTTTGTGGTTACAAGAACAGAACAGAGATCCTCACATAGCTCCAGCCCTGAGACAGGTGGGGTGGCAGGTGACAGTCCCCTCTTGATCCCATTAAAACCATGAGCACTGAAGTTACTGTGACCTTCCAAGTAAAGGGTGAAAGTCTCACTAGATGTGACAACTTCCAGTTCCTGTGGCACATCAGCCGAGGGAGATGTTGGAAAGTATTGCTGGAAGGCTCTCTCTGTCAGGGTATGGTAAGATTTCCCCATCTTAATTCTGGGGGTTTTTTAGCAAATTGCATTTGCATGGAGTTTTTTACCCTTCTTTATAGCGTCTGTCTTTTAAATAGCATTTGTTACAAATCCGAACCACCTCAAAACTGAAAAATCTCACTTTGGGGATGACTAAAAAAAATAATCAAAATTCTTTATAGAAATAAGATGAAGTCTTTCAGACAGCTGCAGTTCCCACCTGTTTGCAGCTTTTAGGGAAAGAAACACACAGGCGTTTTTCCCAGATGTGCCAAACTGATTTCTGCATTATTCAGTCCTTCTGTTCTCCCTTAGCACGCTGTCATTGTCAAACCTGAAGGGGTAAGTCTAAGGAGATGCTCCTCCTGAGCCTACAGAACAGCCACTTTTCCACGCAGGCCGGAAAACCGAGCCCATGGCACTCTCAGGAATACGCTGTGACACCCCAAAGGAGCAGCAGCAGCTTGTTCCCATACCCTGCTGGACAGCAATGCATCTATCAAAGTGCCAGCACAAGCCTCTGCTGAGGCCTGTGCAAGCCCCTGCTGTTCCTCACTGCCCTTCTCCTGCAGGGAAATCTGCCCCAGCTCCTCTGGAAGGAGGGTTGGTTTGGTGGAGGAGCGGCCGAACCTGCTTTCATCTGGTTTAGGCAGAGGTCCATGGCTGTAGCTCTGCCTGTGGAAGGAAAGGAATCAATGCCTGAGCCAAACAAAGTGTCAGGCACGTGCAGCCATGAGTGCTGCAAATGTGGGAAGGGAACAGGGATTGGTGTCCCTTTGCCTTCCTCCCGGTGTCAGCCCCTCCTGGCAGAGACACAGATGCAGCATTGCTGGTTCTTGCCTGGGAACTTGAAATAGTGAAAGAAGAAAGACAGGTTGCAGGCTAGATAAGGAAAAGTTATCCAGTGCAAGTGACTCAGTTTCAATTTTAAAAAGCCAGGAAAAGATATCCTACAAATACTCTTTTCTACAGTCAGGGCTGGTTATTACTTTGAATACTAAATCAGAGCTATATATATTTTCAAAGACCAAAAACCAACTCTCTTCCTCTGCCATAAAGCTGAACAGTATTCTGCTTTCTGTTTCCAAGTAGGCTGCTAAATCACACAAAGTATTTTTTTAACTGTTTTTTAGCTGCTGTCCCTTTTTTTTTGCATGGCTCATGGGCCCTAAGAGCAGCCTAAGTTCAATGAAACAGGCAGTCAAACACTACACAGCCTTCACTGAGAAGAAACACAATTAATTTTGAAATCTCCTATAGGATTTGTAATTACCAGAACCTGATTTCTACAGCTGAGGTATCCCAGACCTAAGGTATCCCATTTCAGGAGACATAATGCTTTAAGTCAAGTGGAACAGCTTCCTCATCTTGATTTTTTGTGCTCAGGTGTTTATATTAAAAGCCTCCTTAGTCATAATGTGAAGCAAAACAGGGATAATTCAAACCAAACATCTAAACCCAAGGAAAGTCAGAGGGGAGAAAAAAAAAAAGACATGTCAAAGCCAACTGGGAGTGAAATATTTGGAATCAGTCCTTAGCCTGCCTGATTTTTGGAGCGGACACAAGAATACAAGGGTAAAAACATCCCATATGTAAACGAAAAAAAAAGGCTGCCTGCTCTAGTTAAACAGTGTGGAAGGAAACATTTCCTTGCTTCACAGTGTGCCTTCCTTTCCACTGATAAAGTCTGGAGAAAGACCACATGATGATCTACTGGTCCAAACCGCTTTAAAAGTAGAACCTGCACTACTGTCCTAAAAATAAATACAGCTTTTTCATGCAAGTATTCATTCAATCTTTTGTGTAAGAAAAATGGGAATACATTAGCTGGATCTTCAGACCTCTACACTTGGAAATGAACATTTACATCTTGAATATACGACTGGCAATTAATCTTTGAAATGTCTTCCCAAGGTAGGAGAGGACCATCCTGCACTGCAGGAATCAGTCAGTGAGTGTTGCCTGAATTAAGTGTCTTACCACAGAGGAGGTGATGGATCTCCCACGGAGAGCTGAGAACTCCAAGGTGAGCCACAAAGCAGTCGGGTCCATGTGGAATATCGCTTGTCAGCCTCACCATTCTGAGAGAGCTGAAAAAAAAAGAGTTCATGTTTATATTAAGAAAATGGAAAAGGGAAGGGCAAGGGAAGATACCTCCTGAAAATTTTATATTTTGTCCTCAAACATAGGTGAAGCAAAAGTGCTGTGTAAAAATCACAGTCTGAAACAAAGTCTCAGAAAAAGAGCTAAAGGCTGTGCCTCCCTTCATTTAATTTATTTCCAGAGTTATTCAGAATGCAGACACTTAATCCCTAATGTAAACCTGCAGGCAACATTATTTATCTTGAGGAAGACCTGAAGGCTAATGTAATTCAAACTGCAGTTTTTGTCTTTTCATTGTGTGGGGTGGGAAGAAAAGATGGATTAAATTGCTTTCTGCAGATATCGATACAGAGTTTAAGGAGGTGGAGGGGCTGTGATTCCTTGGAATGACTCAAGTACACATTTGGTGTCTTTAATGAAAGGAAGCTTAGAGTTTACAATGGAAGATGACAGAAATATGATCAGAGTATTGGGTCTGTGGTATTTGGACTTGTTTTTCTGATGCACCTAAAGGAGGTATTTCATTACAGCAGGATATGAAGCAACAGCTGAAAGAACCAGGTGTATGTGTGCAATAGTAGAGGACTTTCCTGCCTAAGGGTAATTTTATGCCACAAATAAATGTTCACGGTCATAAAGAAAATGACTCTGCATTCCTTCATAGTTATCGCATGAGATAGTTTTCATCCTTCTTAATAAAAAAATTATTAATAAGAATTAAACTGGCCTCTAAAGCACTTCATCACTGCTTTCAGGAAAATGGATCAAGGGGTGGTTCTCAATACTTTTTCAAACTGAGAAAGATACATTTTAATGAGGCTGTTTTAAGCTTTACCCCCTGTCCTTCTTCTGTCTGGCTTCTGCCATTCCATCTCACGACATTTCTGTGCTGAGGTCACAGATGCCTTCGCTATATTAAAATATATTATGCATATAGGCCTGAAACACATGTGATCTTCCCTTAGAACAAGTTTAAATTTTAAACTTGTCGGAATGCGTGATCCGAGTACCCGGAACAGCTTTTTCAATAATCTTTCCACAGGAAAATGAAATTAAAAACACCCATCGGGAACAATTCCAGCTTCAACCAATTTGCTTCTAATCACGAAGCTTGACATTGTTTGACTGGTGCTGGCACCTTGTGCTCTCCAGGGTGAGCAAGCTCCAAAGCAATGAATCCCTGGCGTCCCCCAAGGCTTCATCACACATCCTAGAGAAACACGGGGCCGGCCCCCAGACGAATGGGGCGGGATCGCACCCTGACCGTGAGCACAGGGATATGTGCGACCCACACCACCTTCAGCCTGAGGCACCTCCAGCTACTTCTAAGGCTAAAAGTTCATTTTCCTTTTCATATTCCTAAAATGCAGCCTTTCATAAGGGTAAAGAGAGAGGAAAGGGTCAGGTTTAGGTTCACATCCTTCCCTTGCAGTGCCTGCTGTGCCCAGATCTTGATATAAATTACCTTTCCCTCCGCTCATTATGAAGTTTCCCGCCAGCATCGTTTTCCGTGCCATTCACTTCTTCTCTTTTCCCTTTGCCAGCTCTGGCTTCTCTGTTGCGTTAGGTAAAAGTTATTTTAAAGGTTCATTATAATTCAATCCCTACTTATTACCTCTCATGAACTATTCAGGGAAGGGCCCATGCGCCCCTGCAGCACCCTGGGATAGCAGCTGACCATTTATTTCCTGTCCTTTGGTTCTCCTCTGTGCCTTTGGCACAGGGGAATGGACAGATGGCCCTGGGAGCCAGTGCTGAGGCAGTAAACCCCTTGGAGGGAACACAATCTCTTGTCATAGGCCTGAGAAGTGATTTGCACAAAGTACCCACAGCCCTTCCAAGCTAAATAATAGAAGGAAATAAATAATAGGGAAATAAAGGAGAAGAGTGGATACACAATACGTAAATATTTTCTGATTCCTACGGAAAATGTTACCCCAGTGACGCTGTGCACTGATGAGTGAGAAAAGTAGGGCAAACCAGGATGTTTTCTCCAAACCTTTGGCAGCCATCAGTTCTCCAGAGCTCACAATGACACACTTGGTGCAGCGTACGAGGCCGGGGCTTTCTGAGGCACCAACACAAAAGATGAATCCTCAAACACCAGGCACAGGTGACAAGATAAGAAGCCCAGCACATCATGTCTAAGATATAAATGGATCCATCTGTCAGGAGTTACTTCATAAGTGAATTGCTCCCAATTATGCTAGGAACAGCTTTTAATGAAACACGATTTTAAAGTACTACAGAGAGGAAGAAAATGTGCAAAGTAAATTTCTGATATAATGAAAATCGAAAAGAGTGATAGATTCTGCTATTATAATTGGCAAAGAGAATGGAGGCTTTTGATAGAGGTGACAGTAGAACAGCTTTTGGGGTATTATTTGGCTGGGATAGCAATCTTCTCATCATATGTCCAGCCTGTCTTCAGAGGTCATTTTCAAGGTGCATGTTCAGATGAGAAATAGCAGTGTTATATGACAATTTTCTGGTGGCTGCAAAGAAATGTTCATCACGTTGCTTTCTTGCCACAGAAGAGACCAGCCATGTATCAGACGGTGGGAAAGGTGTCAATGAAAAACTGGAGTTTAGGTACTCTGAATTGAAATCCTTCACACAGTCCACACTCAGCCCTTTCTCTTATGACAGGAAGTCAATGAACCCATATTAACTGGCAGGCAAACAATTTTCCTCCCCACACTTCTTCTGGGTTTTCGTGTGAGAGAGACATGGATTGCACAGGTGGCCCCACACCTGCTGAATACAGCTCTGAGGGAGTGTGACACGTTTCTTTAGGCAGTCTCTTAGAGCTCTCCCCACAGCCTGGCTGCTGGAACACACCACGTTTGTTTGGCAGTCACTAGCGTTGTAGACTCGGAGAGGGGGTTCAATAATGCTGAATTTAAAGTTATTAGAAATACCATTGCTTTCACAAGTACACAAATATTGAATTACTACATCTCTTTGAGATGGGCTGAATTACGAGTACTATTTCATTGACTGATTTATGTTGAAAATCCACATTTACAAATTATATTCGCCAATAAACTCGGCTTAGGTATGACACAGAAGTTATTGCTGTTACTCGGGAAATGTTTTCTGCTTTGGCTTTTGTTCTTGGGAATGCTGTACACCAAACGATATATTTCCCACATGAAATAGCTTCCCTGAAACATCTGCTGCCAGAAAGTTTGTCTGGAACTTGCAATGATGGATGAATTTTTGACAGGTACTTGCAATTCAGATCAGATGCAGACAGATTTAGTACCGAAAAGCTCCCAGTTTATTAAAATCACCATTGATTTATTTAAGCACCCCCCTCTCTTTTCACCACCATTCAGAAATGAATCACTTGGGTATGGTGTTCAGGGCTCATCCAGCTGCTCATAATATGAAATACATCAGTTCAGCCCAACTTTATCTATCTCTCAGCACTTCTGAAGGACCCATCAACACAGTATCCAGTCACCACCAAACCTGACATCTACGATTAGTGCAAACCAAAGAAATTCTACAGTTTGGATTAGTTACATGGTTTAAACTCCTCACGCTTGCTAAAGCAAATTGCGAGCACTCATATTCATCACACCTATGAAAATTATGTTTCTATTATATAGAAATACAATCCCAGTACAGCTGGTTTGGGCTGTGCCAGCTTTAGACAAAGCAAAGTTGCATTAATCTCCTTAGGTTTCAGACAGAAAGGACCGATCACACCCAGACATCTGATTTTAAATCCATGTTGATTGGAATAATGCTATTGGCACATGGTACTTCCACCAGTCCTCAGTGAAGTAAGCAAAGATTCACTGTAGATATTTCACCCAGCTCTGGCTGTTCCCAGACAGATTTCCATCAAACCTTTTGGAAAGTTAGACATGAACTTTCTTTGCAACTCACATCTGTTCCGATAAAGGATTAGTTATGCATGGATAGCAGCCATATGACCTTCAGCTAATTTTCTTATACCTTTCCCAGACTAAACAGAGCTAGGGAAGTGTGGGACACGCTTGGAAAAGAGCCATAGAAAGTTGAGGTAAAATGAGCATGGCAAATGCAGACACTTAAAGCATTTCTACTTGATTTAACCCAGAACTGGCATTACGGTTATTTCGGAATGGCCACTGAAGTGACTCAAGGAGAAGAATGGCAGAAGGTAACAGATGATATCACGCCTTGAAAGTATCCTAAAAATACACAGCTGCCAGCACCTGATCTGAGATCCCAGTATTCTCCCCTGCAGTGGGCACAAGCAGACATCCAAGGACAAGTGAGACCAGAGCAGTGGTGCTCCTCTGAGTCCTATTCCACCTGCCAATTACTTCCAGCCCAGAGGGACTTTCTCAGCCAGATGTAATTTTGTGCATTTACTGTCAAAGGTAAGTACCATTAGGCTCATGTGGATAGAAGTGTCTGCTCCAATTTGTTTGTCATTTAAAGTCTATTTGGGATGCTGCTCTTGCACTAAGCCATTGAGTGTTTCTTTTATTATTCCATATGCCAGTAAGTGTACTTCAAGCAGGGACCTAAAGGCATGTCTGCTTTGGAGCAGGTACCATAACCTCTTGCTGAAAACAACAATAAGACTTGTTTTAACTGCAACTCTCAAACTGGTTTAGCCATTTGCTGGAGGGAATGATGGCCACACGAATGTTCTTCGTGTACGTGCACCAGTGAGTTACAGAAACATCGGTGCCTAAAGAAGATCCGTATCATTCCTGCCACCACAGAGGTTTAGGTGATGCCTTTCCCATTCTGTCCAACTCCCTCTTGCTGTCCCACAACATGGATTGAAGTGGCTGGGATTACTCCATCCAACCATCCATTCCTTGGCTAACTGTAACTGTCACAGGTACTGTGTCCTAGGATCTAGTGTGACTATTTGAGCCCCATGGTTCTGATTTCTTATAACTGACCCACCTGTCTGTGCCAGCCCAGAAAAGGGAAATTCAGTTTTGCAAGCTGTGATCCACCTCCAGTGAGTAGAAGAGGAGAGTAAAGAGTAATGTTTTTACCAATATTCATCCTCTCTTTAATTACACAGGCTGCTGCAAAGAAATCATTCTTCTGCCAGAATTTTCCAGGTATGAAAGCTCATCAATCTTGTAATGATTTCAGATAGAATATGTGGATTCTCTCTCTCTTGCTTATAAATAGTGGTTTAAATCTTTAGTAAGCTAATATTTTAGGGAAAGAAAGCCCACAGTGTCTCTGACAAAGCTGATTATAGAACATCAGAATGAGGATACACCTCTATTAAAAAAGTTTTATAGGGAGTGAAGATTTATAGTGGTGTTCTGCTGATTCATGAAGAGTAGATATGGAAATGCATTTCTGGCAGCCACTCAGTGATGAAATATGTAGCATATAATGCATTTGTCTGTAAGACAAATATGTGTGTTGGCTGATTAAAGAAGATATACGAACTTGTGAAAATAAAGAAGAGGAAATTATTCTCAGGAACAAACCAGCTAATTATAAAACCAACAGGAAACAAAAGGTGTCTGTTGAGTGACTATACAATTTTTGCTAAACAGGAAACTTTCAATGTTGATTTCTAATGTACTTCATATACAACTTCAGTATCTAATGACCAATATGAACTTTGAATACTTGAAATGCATCACTCTGCTGGTTCTAGGCCATTTTCAAATGTGTCGCACAGCAGGCGCAGACAGGTGGGTGAGGGTTTTTTGATGACTTTTTTTTTAGTTACCATCAGAATCTGTCAATCTAAGAAACAATTTTTTGAGAAAGAGCAGTTCAGCTTCAAACAGTCAACAAGTGATAAACGAAGCTTTTCAAAACCAGAAGTGTCTACATGGGTTGATAAGACCATATCTGAATGCTGATGGATAGATGTCATCTGCCTGAGAATGCTAAATTTCAGCTTGTCCTCACATGTAAATTATTTGCATTTCTACAGATATGCTGATTTTACATGCCATTTGAACAAGAAAACAGAAATGTTAAAAAACAGCTTCTCCCCACTTAAGTTTAAAAATAAATTACTCAGTTGCTCTGTCAGGTTCAGAGACTTGAAGCAATTGATGCTGTCTGAGTAAAAAATATCAGGATATAAATCATCAAGCTTATAATCTAAAATTTCTGAAGTCCTTTTGCAAAAATAAGACCAAATTGTGTCATGGGTTCAGGCACAAACTCCTGAGAGATGAGGGCTTTGAAATCTGTAGATTGCCCTGTGACTTAATGGTTCCAAATATATTCTCCTAAGTTTCAGCTTTGCTAAAAGGAGAGACAGTAGATCTAAATAAGTCATTTAATTCAAAAAGGAAGACGGGGCAATACGTCAGAACTGACAATTTTTCAGATTTTTTTCCTGGTTCTCTTCTGCTGGGTTTAATGGAACGCACGATGTTCAAAGGATGTTCTGCTTTTCGTATTTCTTTTTCCCATTTTCTCTTCTATCCCATAAGAAAAAGAAAGAGAGAAAGATAAATGGTGAGAGAGGGAGCGTTTGTTGCTTTGCGGCATACAAAAGAGAGGGGAAAAACGAAGTGTAATAAGGAACACACGGAAAATAGTTGTAACAAATTTCTGTGAAGTAGAAGCAACTAATTTTAACAACTCCTACATAAAACCCTCTATGTTGTTTTCTTTGCTCATCCATACATCTTTTATCTTGTTAGGATGGGATATAAAAACATGTGGTGCTAACCAAAAGTACAGAGCAGCAAAGCAGCCGCATTACATTGCATTTACTTTCCACTGAAGAGTTCTGACGTATTCGCAGCCTTTTCAGGAAAATTCCCAGCGGCAGAGCTGGTAGCAGAGCCTGTCCTTATGTGTCCGGGCGATACTGACCGCAAGGAGGTACAAGATGGGATTTTTGTTATTCTTCACCTCTTAGATTGCAGGGGACAACACTCAGCTTGGCGCCAGCCTGGGAAGCTGTGTGAGGACCAGCCCTGCGGTGAGGCAGAGCAAGCCGGTCAATCCCAGTTTCTCCCAAGAGCTGCACCAAATCCATGCTGTGAATATGCACAGTCATGGGACCAGGCATTATTCTTTCAGCACAAGCAGCCATGAACTAAAGTTATGTATTATTTTGACCTTTCTCATCTTCTGACATGACATCCTCCCCACTTTACTTGCTCACCAAGCTCTTGCCTGACCTCTCCCTCAGCGATGGGCCAGGGTCACCCTTTGGGCTGCACTGCCCTTTGCAGCTTCCCCTTAATTTGATCCTCCATGTCCATTTTGTAAAGTTCACATTCAACAATCCTGTTTTCTTCTAAAATCATGACAGAGTGTCCTCCTGCACAGTTGTTTACCCATGACTTCATTCAAGCCTGGAACTCTCCTCTCCCTGGCTCTTAGGCATGAATGATCCTTAGGATCAAATCCACTTAGGCATCGTTTAAGCGACAGCTACTCCACTAAGGAGGACAGGACAGAGGAGAGGACAGGAAAGGACAGGACAAGACAGGGGAGGAGAGAGCAGGACCAAACCCCTTTACTGCATGATGATTTCTACATCTGATAAGAGAGGTCACAGGAGTAGGGCCCAAATACACAAACCCAAGAATTTCTCTCATACTGAGAATTTGCTAGTCAACTGTAATTATTTTTCAGCTTCTTCACAATGGGGACTAGAGGCTGGGACTTGCTAACTGCACAAAACTATCTTTGTCATACAAAATATTTTAGGTCCTTCATTTAATAAGGTTTTACTCTCTTAGTTCATCTACTCTGAGAACACTGTATCTATTCAATATCCCTTGTTGACATCCTCTGGATAATATGACAATTCAGCAGCAGCAATTCCCTGTGTCACAGTTATGGTCTCCTTTCAATAAAAACATTAAAGCTGTGCCAGAAACCTGGAATAAGAGTTAAGTGGCATGCTTCATTTTCTGCTACTACGGGCCCTTGACTCCTACCATGCTGCTGGAATCACCCACAAACATTGCCCAGGATGTACACCCCTGCTCAGTAATTGCATCCTCTTATCTCCTTCTTTAGCCTTCCGGTGTTCGGATTGAATTATCCAGCCTAATTATTATCCTGCAGGATATCCTACAGGAATCCCATCAGACAAAGAAATTGTTTTAACACCATAAAACATTAACGCAGCACAGAAAATCTGAGCCCAGGGCAGAGGCACAAAGCGAACTGTGCACGTTACTCCAAGTGCTTCGGTTACTCTGCTCTGCTGAAGAATAAACAGATTTTCAATAGCTTGAGGGAAGGAGATTTTGATGCCATAGCCAATATGGATCAAAGCTGAACTCATCATTTGTGTGATTCTCCTTACACATACAATAAGAACAATTAAAATAATGAAATACCAAGCTGTGAGGCACTGAGAGAAGGTGGTATATGAAGGTTTCTATGTAATTCCAAATATTCCTTGTAATCAGGGTATAGTAAATAGTTGATTGAAAACAATAGCTAAAAGCCCCCAAAACTTTTGTCATTTATACCAGAACTAAGCATAAGAAGGGATCTGGTGTACAGGTGAAAGATTAGCTCTAAACCTGTCCTACTTTTCTTCCAGAGCCAACAATGTACAGAATACAGCTTTACAAATTAATGGGACTGATCCTATTTCAGGGTTCTCTCATTAAACTGTACATTAATATAATAAAAAGATCCTACACCTTCGATAAAACACCGCATGCTTTCTGATCATTTTTATGTGTCATGCCAGAATTATTTGGACAACGATAAAAATTATTTCAAAGCTCTAGGCTGAGAACAAATCCATCAGATGTCACTCTTTCAGAAGCTGTCCTTCCCATGGCTATTGTTAATGCTGGTATTTTGAGCAGAAGAGCTCACAGTGCTCTGGTTGCTACCCAAAAAGGACTAGAAAACAGAGGTTTAGTGAAGTATTTGACCAGGCAGAACAAAAATAGCCAAAGGTATTAAATGTAACACCCCCCACCCCCAGTGAGAAAGCCAATGATCTAGAGATAAACTGTAAAATCATAGGAAGATGCAAAGGAATTCAGAGACTTAATCACAGGCAGCTAAAACCCATCAGCCTCAGAGACAGAATTAAACCCAGTAATGTGTCTTTACCACCTCACCAATGGACTTTGCAACCAAGTCCTAAATGGGAAAGATTTCAGAAGAGATTTAAGTCGAACAGTTTGTACAACAAGGAAGAAAACCTAACCAAGTAACATTGCAAGTAACATTTTTATATCCATAATTCTGTTTTAAATATCGCTTCCCTTACAACTCTTAACTTCACTGCGAAGTGCATTTTTTCCAAGTAGAAATAAATAATTAAACTATTCTTACTGAGAAGATGGTTTGATGTCTGTTGAGAAACCTGGGCTATAAGTTACAGAAAATAGGTTACCTAATAACAACTCATTACAAAAGTAACAGGATTGGAAAGGAGGAGGACGGGTCATTTCTCACAAGGAAGTGATGCATTACTGATTCTAATGATGTTAAAAAAATCAATAGTTTTCTTATTTTTGCCTTTCCTAGGCTGACAGATTGATATCACTTTTTTCTTCCACCTGTGCTTCCACTTCCCAGCTAATGCTGAAGAACACCCTGTTTCCCTTTGAATTTGTTCCCACTTTGGTGCCACCACGCAGCGGAGATCGATCCAGGGATAACACATGCCTGCCTCCAGCTGTACCCCACAGTCTGCAGTCAGTGCACAGACAGGCACAGTGCACACCTAGAGCCATGGAGACAGCTCAATACTCTTATTTTTGCATTTTCTCCATGTTTGGTCTCATTTTACACATGACAGGAACGAATACCTGCCCAGTTATCCGTAACCCATGTCCTGCCAAGCATTCCTTACTGTTATAGCCATAAGGCCTTTCAAAACCTAAATTAGAAAGTAGCAGCAACTGTGGAAAAATGAAATGACTCTACTACAAATTATACTCACTTTCTCCAGCATTTTAATCCACCGGTAGGGATGGAGGTGTTTTAGGGTATTGCCTGTGTTTCACATGCTGCCAGCTGTGGGAGCAAGTAAAACAGGTGACTATGAAATGGTATTTGTAGCAGGAACAAATAGAACTAAAGAAGTTAATATGGTTTTACGTAAAATCTAATAAAAACCCTCAAAACACAACAAAGCCCAGGTAAATTTACTGCAATTGGAAAGGTTAGAAATATTAGAAAAATCATATAAAAGGCTAATAGAATATATGATGTCATTTTAGGTGCCTCTCGCAGTTTGTCCTTTAAAATACATCAGCATCATAGATTTGGAAGGTCAGGAGAAAAAAAAAAGCTACATATGAACCATCTCCTGTTTGTTTTCCCATCTCACTGCTCTCTGTTTTCTCTGCAATGACCTGATGAGAGACCATCAGCCTGAAAAGTGAACTCAAACTTCAGAGTCAGGATTGCAACGGGACAGAATCACAGCTTGGGTTTTCAGTTTGCAGTTACGCCAAAGAATTAAGCTTCAAAGTCATGGAAAATAAGAAGGAAAAGAGCACAAGATCATGACTAGAAAATGAGCACTTCTTTCTCACTATAAACTTGTTCATCAGGGAAGTATTTCTCCTCTAGTAAAAATTAATACATGCTGAATCTGCAGTGAGTGCAGTTACACATCATATATTACAAATAATGCACCACCCCTACTCAATAATGTCACTGAAACCAAACTTCAACATTTTACGTTAACGCAACTTATATAAGCAACCAACAGCATATGGTAATGTTAAATCAAGATGAGTCACCATATTAAAATTACTTTTTTTTTTGCACACAGAGGAAAGATTAAGCACATCTTTAGGGGTAGAATCATGGCAACAACTTAACCACCCAGTTTAAATGCAGCCCAAATACATTCGAGATGCGCAGCTGAACAGGACAAGGCCAGTGGGTGAAGAACTGCCTGCCGAGGGCCTGGGTCATCCTTTACACACAGCTGTGAGTGTGAGGTGCTGCACAGCCTCACTGTTTGCTGGAGCTTCTGGAGACACTGTGGGTCACAGCTACAGAAATGTTCCCTGCACAGCCCACGTACTTCCTGCTCCAATTAGTGTGACAAACCAATAAAGATCTGCAGCAAGTCCCTTACCTAAGCAGTGGGCTGGGATGGGATCAAGAGGTGACTTTTCTCCCTTATGCTCCTTTTCACTCAGAAAAGATGTGCTGCAGCTACCAAAATGATGAAGGAAAAAAGATACTAATGGGCAAAATGCCCAGAGCTTGTGAATTACAGAGAATTACACTGACTTTTGAAGTAGTTAGAAAATGAGAGATGGAGAAAGATCTTCATATTGAGGGGGTTTAAAATAGAAAAAAAAGCTATTCATCATCCTTAGTAACTATTTTTACAGCAGTTTGTTGGGGGCAGGAGAGGGGAGGGAAGGGTACGAGGCAAGAACTACCAGCTTCAGACCTGCTGAAAGATTTAAGGTGAAGCAAGTATGAGTTGGTTCCCTTTCCTACATCATTCCACCACTGCTCCAGGTTTTACTTGTTTTATCTTTTGTCCTGTCACTGCACGATACATCAACATAACCATGCTTTGATAAGACAAAGAGCACCTCATGTACAAGTATGGTACAGTCCTTATTTCTTCAGATTTTGTTGCATTTATGTTTTGAACAACAGTCGCATATTGCTTCTATGTATTTTCTGTTACTCTGACAGCTCCTGATTAAAGACAATTCAAACTTCTCCAGGCTGGCCAATAAAGTATCCTCCCTCATCATTTCACATAGATTCTGCTATGGAGTTACAGTGTAAATATGGCAGGTCATTTATAAGAGCCTGTTTATTCTTCATCTCTTCTTCCTAGGTTTTTAAAGAAAGCGCTCACTATAACATCAAAACATTTGACAAATGACCAGATACTAAAAAATGCCAAATCCTGATCAGTACAATCCCACAGAAATATTCCCAAAGCTTTTATAACAATGCCTGAGTTCAAGGTGGAAAGACTTAAACAAAATCCACTGTCTTCAGATGTTAAAACCTACACTATTTGATAAATAGGGATTTAGTTCCAATTAAACACACGATTAAAGAAGAAAAAGCTCAGAGAATAATCAGCATTAATTATACTAATGCTGCTAGTGTAATTAATCAGTTTTGCAACCTGCAAAATTGAGATAAGGAGCTACAAGATGTAGAGATGAAAACTCACTATGTAGAAACTATGGATCATCATTATCCAAAATAACACATTAACACTAATTGCTCCTGGGGGTGGGTTGTGTTTCACCCCCCTTCTCCTGGCTGCTCTGCTCTCCCAAGCGCCCTGGCCCATGGAGCTGCAGCCACTTAAAATATCTGCAGTGACCTAAAAGGACAAAGAACATTAACCTAATACTGGCGTTCACACCCGTATCTATGCCTTGAAGAACTCATATCACGGCCTGTTGTTGTTTATGAAGCTATTTTTCAAGAGCATATAAAGTTCTCTCACACCACGCGCTGGTAAAATAAACTATAAAAATAATTTTACAGTGACATGAGAACTATAAATCACAAAGACAGAAATTCATGGATGCACCTTTATCTAACGTGCTGCCCTTGAGTCCTCCTGTTAAGCATTACATATAACAATATAGCAAATGCTCTCCAATAATCTGTGATTTTACATATTAGCTGTAAAGTGATGGAATAATGGATCAGTAAATACTGTTCATCTCAACTATGTTTCAACATTAGTTTTAAGTTGTCCTGGCCCCGTAGGTTTAAAAAGTACCCTTAGCACTACTTCAAAGCAGTTTTTGTGATTTAATTTCATATTTATGCCTTTACTCAGCTGCAAGAGATGTTTCCAATAAATAAAGAGAGCAGCTATGAATCTTCCATCACAGCTGTAAATTCTTGCAGCAGGCTACATTTTTAGTGATGCAAAGGCTGGCGCTTGTGGGCTCTTTCTCGATAAATACATCAATGTCCGTCTGAAGCCCCTAGTGGAAATATGGCTTCAATTTTTTTCTTAAAAACATGGATCAATCATTGTTGCTCTTGCCTATTCTTTTCTGTCAAATGCTTCAAATGTGTTAGAGTATCTATAAGAAGTTTGAGAAGCACTTTGGATACATGCCTTACAATCCTATTGTAGAACATTTAACTTGGGTGCAGCTCTTGCTTTCTTTGAGCTGCATAAGGAGCTGGCTCCCACTTGGAGATGAATGTGATTAATGGCAATCCAACAAGTTCAGCAGATTTCATCAAGCAGTGGAAGAGCCTTTCTTGCCTGCAGAACACCCTGAGATCAGGATCCAAGAGCTCCCTGTGCCCTCGGGCTCTAGGTTACATATTCTGTATCCATGGAAGAAAGCACGGAATGTCATACCAATAGACACAGAGCAGAGGAGGTTTACACATTAAATCAGCTTTCTAATTTAGTAAAATACAGAATTTTTAATTAAGTGAATAAATTAGAATTAAATAAATTACCAATCTACTTCAGTAAAATTTACAAAGTGAAATTTTCTGGCTTACTGCACTGGCTAAAAACATTTATTCCATGTTCAGTCAATTTATTCTTTTTTTTTTTGTTAGATAAGTAACCCTTACGAAAAAACAAAGGCAATTCCAGACCAAGAATTAAACAATTAATTGTTTCACGTGGTATTTGGGTCTTGCTCACTAACAATGAAGGAGAGCCAACATCTCTTCTGATGTCCAAGTCTCTCATCAGAGCTATATCAGCCCTAGCAGTTGGATTAAAACATAACTCCTGTGAAACTCCAGAAGTTTGTGACTCACTGGAAGGAAATTGCAAAGGATAGAAAGCTGGGAGGAGTGAGCTTCCCCTCCTGTGAAGTTTGCTACTTGAGCTTTTTTGCCAGTGACACACTCACGTCCACCTGAAATGTAACATGTGGAACTAGCTTTGATCCTTTCTCTCTAATGATCTGCTCAGGCAGAACCTTGTCATGAAGATGTGACACTACCATCTTGTTAATGCTCACCTTCTGGAAGAGCTGTTCTTTGAATGAAGGTATCAAAGATCTTCCTTAATCTACTCTATAGGAAAGTCTCTATTTTATGGCCATTTGCAGGAAAAAAACCGAAACCTCACAGTATTTCAAGTTACAGCATTGCATAGCTGAAGCCAGCCCAGTATAACCCATCAGTGACTGCCTGGACATCTTCAAAGATCACAAAAACTGACAAAAACTGTTTGCAAAGCATCGTTATCAATACTGCCTTTTCCTCAAGAAAAACCCAGACTGATTTTTTTAACATGGAATTTCTTTGGACTCATTAAAAAACCAACCACAACACTGTGAGCAGGAACCAAGTGCCAGTGTAACAACAACACACTCGAAAAAGGCCTGTCTGCACTCCAGATGAAGCACATTCTGAAGGAGATGCCCTCCCTGAGGCGAGAACCATGTCATGGGGAGCCTGAGTGAATCCCTGTGTTGCCTGGCACAGGAGAAACACCCTCTGGGAAGAGACCCACGTGCCCATATGTACCAGGATATGGGAGAGCTGACGGCCTCACACACTGCTGGCAGGGCTGTACCACACTTCAGTCCAAGGGAATAGGGACTGGCTCCAGAATTCAACAGGAAAATCCAGGAGCTTAGCTCAGCGGGATAGCTCTTATCCTATCAGACCCTGCAGAAATATTGTTTGTTCGCAAGCCACAGGCTCCAGACACATTCAAGGATCTCCACCTAGCAACATGAAAGTAACTGTGACTTTCCCTGGGCAATATTGCACAGCACCGCAGTCACTCACCTTCCTTGTGGGAATGAGAGAACCCCTTCTGTGTCCTTGTCCCCGCAGCAACACGAGTATTCCAGGCACCCTCATCACTCCTCTTGGCTCTGTGCGAGATACACTGATGTAAAATGTCCTAAAATTCCAGCAGCATTCTGCAGAAGGCAAATACAAGCTGGAGCCTCTGAGGGTTTTCAACATGCCAGCAGAGGTGAAGCTCTGGAAAGGAAAGGCAAAACTTTTGGTACCTTGCCTGGTCTGAGCCAGCTTCCTACAGCCCAAGCTGCCTCAATCCATGCTGCAGTGACAGATGGCAACATCTATGGCAGGTGCTTGGCATTTTTAATGCAAAACAAGCCAAAGGTGGCTGCGCTCTTCAGCATACAGGGCAGCCAGAGTCACGCATGGAGAGCAGGGACATTTGGCCAGGCAGACAAATCTCACCTTTGTACTCAGTACTGCAGCTTGGGATCCTTGCTGCAACAAAACCAGAGTCAAATCAGGAAGAAGAAATTGCAAGGTTTTAGGGGACTTCTACCATACTTCTGTTTTACTCAGCATCAGTTCTAAATATGCTAATACTGCACTGCCTAAGTAGAAAAACCTGAAACATGTAACAGAAACATAGAAGTCCTCAGAATTCCAGATCCAGGCTGATCTTCTTTCCTACCCTCCCGCCAACTGTCTGATCTTATCCATAATCCACAGGTCACAACATGGCGGGCATAATTCCCCAGTGCCCATATATCCCTATGCAGCTTCCCAGGAGCTTATGGACTTTGCTTCAGTTTCTAGGCCACGTTCTTTGCTGTTCACACACAGGGATTCAAGTCCAAAAGTTATGGGAACTGTAGAACAACACGCTTGTAAATAATGTGAGATTGCTTTGGAAGCAGAAACATGGGGTGTGTGTGCCAACGGAAGCTGGAGAAGCATCTCTAGAATGTCCTAACTCTTAGGAGACACCTCAGCCCTTGAGCCTTAGTCAGCCTATGTCCACACACAAAATGGCGGAGTGAGCAGTGGTCGGACACAAAATGGTGGAGGAACTCCATGGTCCGACATGAAATGGCAGAGTCACGCATGGGCTGATACGTAATGGCGGAGTGACCCACGGCCTGACATAAAATGGTGGAATGCCCCCCCCCATGCCCTTACCCAAAATGGCAGACGGAGTCATCGTCTGACAGAAAGTGGCGGAGTGACCAACAGCCTGACACAAAATGGCAGAGTGACCTACTGCCTGCCACAAAACGGCGGAGTGACCCACAGCCTGATGCAAAAAGGCAGAGTTACCCCGCAGCCTGATACAATATGAGGGAGTGACCCCACGGCCGGACACAAAATGGCGGCGTGACCCTGCAGCCTCAAACAAAATGGCGGAGTGACCCATGGCCTGAGACAAAATGGCAGAATGACCTCAGAGCCTGCCACAACTTGGTGGAGTGACCCAGGGCCTGACACAAAATGATGGAGTGACCCACAGCCTGAAACAACATGGCGGAGTGACCCATACCCTGACACAAAATGGCAGAATAATACCAGAGCCTCCCACAATATGGCAGAGTGGCTCACTACCTGACACAAAATGGCAGTCTGATTCCACAGCATGACACAAAATGGCGGAGTGGCCCCGGAGATTGACACAAAATGGCAGAGTGACTCACGCCCTGATACAAAATGGCGGAATGACCCATGCCCTCATACAAAATGGCAGAGCGACCCTGCAGCCTGATACAAAATGACAGAGTGACCCACAGCTGGAAAAAAAACCGGTGGAATTGGTGGCCTGGCACAAAACGGCGGAATGACTGCAGAGCCTGACACAAAATGACAGAGTGACTCACGGCCTGACACAAAATGGTGGCATGGCCCATGGCCTGAGACAACATGGCAGAACAACCCCATAGCCTGACACAAAATGGCAGAGTGACCCCAAACCTGACACAAAACAGTGGAGTGACTCACGCCCTGACACAGAATGGTGGAATGGCTCATGTCCTGATACAAAACAGCGGAGTGACCCTGCAGCCTGACACAACATGGCAGAATGACCCAACGGCCTGACACAAAATGGCAGCATGACTCAGAGCCTGGCACAAAATGGCAGAGTGACCACACAGCCCAACACAGAATTGCGGAGTGACACCCGGCCTGCTCCAAAGCAGGGCCCATTTTCGGTAATTGGGTAAATTAAAGGCACGAATTTCTTGCCACGAGCTGCTCTCCTGCCTGTGGCTGCTCCCTCGCAGACGCTCCCGGCCGATCCTGCTGTTTGGCACACGCTGCCTTTATCCCGTGAGCAGGAACACAAATGAACGGCCACAGCTCAGTCAGCTGCAGCTGAAACGTTCCCCCGTGAGCAGCTTCCCTAAACATCCTGTGGCAGCAGGTACAGACAGAAAAGCGGGGTAACTTCGGAAATGCTGACAGGTATCTCTTTTGTGCAAGAGAGAAAACAAATAGTAACAACTAAAATTTAAAATCTGGGAAATTTTCAGTTTCTCTGTACTTTTGATTCCAGTAATACAAAAAAATGGAAGATAACATTTCTTATTAATCCATGTCATATGTCGTTATTTCAGACAGGTAGTTCTTCTTACACAAAGCCTCAAATAACTCCTCAGCCCATTTCCAAGGACTAGATGCCCAGGCTCCAGGAGAGCAGCATTACACAAGACAGCCCGAGAGCCAACCGGTTTTGGAAATAAAGCCAGTTTGGGACGGTGAGCTAAGGAAAGGGAGTACGTGAGCATTTGCTTGCCGATGTTCCCAGTGCCCAGATGCAGGTATGCCCGTGGCATGCGACGTGTTCTAACAAACATGCCAAAAAAGCACCCCAATAACAAACATGCACCTTCCAACGTAAAACCTCATTTCTCTCCAGACAAAATCTGCCTACATCTTAAGAGCTGTTTAGTGATATACATACACACACAGAGAAAAGCTTTAATTAAAAGAAAGATGTTGTGAAGAATGTAACTACTACTTTAATAAAACTGTAAGAAATGAAAAAATAGATGGCCGTTGATGTATTTGTTGACTTAAAACGTGTCCTCAGTTAGACATGGAAGGAGCACAGCTGCTGTAAGGGTCCAATGAGGGCAGATTTTAGTTCACACAAATTTAGATTTTTTTTCCTCTTAGCAACTTAATACTCATGAAATTATATAACAAATCTGTAAACCAATTACCAAATGTCAGAAGGTGCCCTGATTAAAATACACACATCCCCTGGAACGTGCCATATTCACAAATTAGCCATGTGTTATTTATAGCTCCTCAAGGCACAATAATGAAGAAAGTGGTAATGAAATCTGAAAGCCTGAATATCTCCCTTATGTCGGAAAGCAAATCCCATGAGACCCATCTGTAGCCCAAACTGTGGGAAAGAAAATATCCTTTCTAAAGCAAACAAAAAACCTACAAACAACCTCCCCCGCCTCTGTAGTTTCATATTTGTCGTTTCATTTTTAAAATTAAACTGCAAATTAAAACCCTACCATACTACTTCCATTCATTTAACCATAATCGTACTTTGAAAGCCTTTATTTTTATTCTCCAACACCACAAAGTGCATCCCAAATGCTTCTAAGTGACAGAGTCCTCTTTATTCCCCTTGCTTCTGTCCATGTAAGGCTGAACTCGCATGCACACCAATTCCTGCCCAGGTTGCATGGTGAGATTGAGTTTTAACTCAAAACTCTGCTCCACATTCAAAACCTGCATATTTACACCTACACTTGTTTCTTTCTTCACTGGTTCAGTTTTCAGCATCCACATGTCAATGTCTGTAAAGCCTTTGCTATGTTGTCTCTGCCTCTCTCACTTCCCAAAACTGACTTTTTACTCTGTTTTTTGTCCCACATTATCTCTGCCCATTATTGATCAGAACTGTTACTCTGCTTCCCATGTAAATTTTTCCTCCTTAAAAACAATGTATTAATATTCTTTTTTCTTCGTTACTTATGGTCATCTATAGATCGTATCCTATGCAGAAAAGCCTTTTTGAACAAAGCTGTGGTAACTACTGCACTGAAATCTTTTGCACTCAGCCAATTTGGTGCAGCCAACCTGTAGCACTGTAAGACACAATTAATTCATCATGTTGTAACGTGAGTTCCAACCAGTACAGCACAAGGATACACGAAGGAGACTGCCTCATTTTTTGGCACATGGACCGGTTATGAGGAATGAGTGGGTTTTTTTCCTGACAGATGCAAACACTACAGAACTGCCAAAAACAACTGAAGGTCCATCAGAATATCTGCACGGCTCTAACTCCATACTGGTACAATAATCAGTATCACTGCCTTTCCACCCCCAGCTCAATAACATCATGGCCTTTCCACAAGAGCCAGCCATCCATCCATCCATCCATCCATCCATCCATCCATCCATCCATCCATCCATCCATCCATCCATCCATCCATCCATCCATCCCCCATCTATTTTCCAACAACGCACTATTGGCTTTTTCCCTCCTTCTTTTAATCTGCCTCTCTGCCCCCCTGCATTCGTTGCCCATTTTCTCATATCGTAAGAGAACTTATTTTGGGCAGTTGAAAAGCTCTTGGAGGCAGCTGAAGGGGCAAAAAAATTCAGACTAGAACAGGAGTTGCATCTTTGTATTACTTGTGCAGACCTGACTCTCAGCCAGAGGGTTAGCAGATGGGCATGTGTTGTCAGAACATGTTCTGAATTTAAACAAAATTACACTGGCTCTTGCTGGGCTGCTGCAGGAGCACAGTGACCTCTGGAGCCATCTCTACCTCTGCCCTGTGCTCAAAGGTGAACTGTGGTAAGGTTTAATTTGCTTGATATAAAACTTCGGTGTACATAAGAGATGTGGATCATAAAAACAAGTCTAAATACAAATGTATTAATTTTTTCCTTGTCTTCCCTAGCCTCCTTTTCTGCAATTCTGTTTTTTATTTTTCTGGCTTTTGAAGAGCTCTGAGATACACATTTTTGAAATATTTCTAATTAACACAACCTTCTGACCTTTGCTTTTGAAGACAAATGTGTAGCTGTAAATGGTAGAAGAACAAAAAGCACCCCCTCAAAGTACTTTTGTCTCAGCTGGTTTCAGCCTCAGATACAAGGCAGGAGACTTCCATGGGACAAAGTCTCCAGAATATTGTTCCTGTGGAGACGCAACAGCTGAACACAAACCTTTGGGGTTTGATTTTAGAGCTGCATGGATATTTCAGGCTAAAGGCAGACTTCATCCACCACTCCATTTTGGACTGAGTAGGTTTGGGAGGGCTTTGGGCCCGTCGCTTTTGTCCCTTAAGGACGGGAAGTGTCTCAGCAAACCCAGCCTTGTCAGGGCCAGCTACTGCGGGATCCCAGGCTCCCTGAAGGGGGAGTCTTTCCAGGAAATCCCTTCGTGCCTTCCCACAGACAGTCCATATCCTGATGGCTCACTCTGTGCCACAGGCAGCCAGGCATCATTCAACGCTGGGATGCTGGCAGAGACAGGAAGCCTCTCTTTTTATGGAGAGGTCGGAGTTCAAGTATCTTAACTTCAAATTTCAAATTACCATTGTAAACCCATGCTTTTCCTATTTCGTTCATTCCAGAATGTAACTGTCTTTTCAGACTGAATGGAGACACTGGGTGCTAAAGATTGCCTTTGTTAGCAGAAGCAGACTCTATAAGCTACAGTGCTGTTAATTTTTTCAGTTATCTTGGCTTCCTTAATATCACTTAGCTATTTCTTTGCTTTATGAGTACCTTATTCTGCTTGATTCTGTTTCACTTTAAGCCTCCATTGATGCTGAGGATTTCACACATTTTTTATCATACTGTGCAAAATGCTGATGGAATCTTTGTGCAGACTCTCTGGTGACAGAAAAAGGTTATTATTATCATCCTCTTTGTATTGTATCTCCCGAAATCTATGCATATGCTTTGTAGCCACCCGTTTTGCACTGGAACCTGACGGAATAATTTTGTTTTACTCACTACAAAAGCACTTTCTAAAAGAGGTGTCTTTCTAATTGTCCATTTTTAGAGCTGGTGCATGCATAATGCGGCGCTTTCAGGAGGGTTTGGAGTGATTTGCTCCAATTATCTGTACCTTACCACTAGGGCTGCTGCCTGGCACAGAGGTGAAACCATCCGTGCTGAAAGCAAAAAGTCTCTGTTACATTTGAATGCAGAGTGAAAAGAATTTGATTCACCGAGGGCAGTGACGAAAGAGCTGCATCCACAGTCTGTTCCAGTCATCCAATTACTCTGTTCCTGGCATTTCCAAGGATGTTAAACCCACATGGAGCTTTTGTGACCCCAATCCTCTATCTATAAAAGGCAGCGAAAAAAGAGTGAGCTCGCTTTCCTCCCCTCTAAACAGTTTCCATACTTCCATTAATTCAACCTGCTTTCTCTCTGCTATCCCAACTTCTCAACAATCTATGCCAAGGATCAGCAACTGCCCAAATTAAATGGCCATTGACTACAATTATTGAGAAATATTTTTATGTAAGCAGCAGGTTCACCCAGGGTACTCCAGCCAGCCATGCAGCCGTTCCCCACTGGCACACAAACAGCAGCTGGATATTAAGACATAGCTGTGATATCCATATTCTGCCCATATGCTCACTTTGGAGAAGCTGGGGAGACTCGTGTCTTGGAAACAGGGTTAAATGGAAATGATCAAATAAACCAGCAAAACAAAAGAAAAATGCCGTCTAGCCAGTCTATTGGCTTATTGTGTTCCATATTCCTAAAAATTCACTTTGCAGTCAGGACACATGGGGTTTGAATCATTTTCTGCCTTTACACTTTGCCTGCCACCAGAAGTAACACGGGGATGTTTTTCAATAAACAAATCTGCTCTTTTTTCTCAAGGTTTGTGTACGCTCTGAGTGCATTGGTGACATCATATTTTTTGCCGGGGAAATGGAAAAAACCAACAAAACCAACAGCCCACATTGCTGAAAACCCAAGAAACCAAGCTAGCCGTGTCTCTGAAACATGGTATGACTGAAAATAAAATAAAATAAAAATCCCCATCCAGTACAAACTGGGAAGTGATGGAATGAGGGCTTTCCTACTGAGACTGTCTCCGGTTACCATCCTTCTGAGCATGGATTTATCAATTTTGCACTGAAGATGCTCTCACGCCAAAACTTAAAAGGTAACTGACAAACCCAGGAGGCCAAAATGAAGCAAAAGAATCACAAAGAGAGCCTATGGAAGAAGCCTTCTATAAAACATGAGGGACTCCTGGGCCATATTAGATTATTTTTCTCTTTTTTTCCTCTTTATTTCTCTTATAGTAGACAATAATTCCTATTCTCCTTCTTTTGAATCTCTGCAATGTGCAAACACTGTGTTTGGATGCAGGCAGGCGGAGAAGTGTAACTGTGTATTAGACCTGCTGAAGCTGGGAGGCACATTTTTGGTGAGTAAAAACCACACTTCCATAAATTACACACAAATACTACATTCCAAAATCTCACGACAGGTGAAACATCCCTGGATCAGTCCCATCACCAGCCCTGCCCGTTACTCTGTAGGGCTGCTTGGAAATAGAGCTCTGGGAGCACAGCTGTGACACAAATGACATTGTTTCCATTTTACCATAAAGGCCTCAGTGATGCAGTCTTATGTATTTGTCATATTCTGCACAAGCCTTTGGAAAAACCTCGTGTCTGTTACCTTCACTTTTCCAGATGCTTTCAGATGACTGGAGAAGAGCAACAACCCCTTCCACCCGCAGCCCACAAGACCAAATTGTTTCAGAAGAACAATCCTATCTATACAGCCACTTCCCTGCCTCCTTATTCTGTGTGTCCTTCCTTGCAGTAGTGAAACACAAACAGAAATTACCTCTTCTGAGGAGAAGCCCCCCCTTACCCATCCAAACCATACTGTACCTTGCTCTTACATTGTACACGCTCACAGTTTAACTACAGTTACTATTTCTATTAAAGGTTATCAATATTTCCAATAAACACGGGTTGGAGACAAACCAGGTTCTAATTATTAATTAGATTTAGACCTGCATGCCCGGATGAGAAGGAAAAAATGTTCACTCAAGAGGAATTTTTCCTTAACTCCAGCAGATCCTCGATTTCCCACTGAATGTTTTCATTTTCAGGATATCAGCTGCAATCACCAGAAATAACATTAATGACTTTCAGTGCAGTGCAAAAATAATTGGAGGCAGAGCAATTGTCCGACTTACATGCTTATACTAAGAAAAGACTGAGAAAAATCATGCAAAGCTTGATAACCTGAGGGGGGAAAAAGCAAACAAGCACAGGGGTGAGGTCTAAATCAAATACAAAGCAATCTATATTTTCCATTAAAGCCATTGTGGAACTGGGCATTTTGCAAAGGTCTTGATTGAAAACCATGGGAAAGTTAATGGGTTTGACTTAAATGATCCTCAGCACTTCAATAAGAAACAAGGAGAAAGGAGGCCCACAAAAGCAGAACTTCAAAAGAAACATTAGTGCAAAACCATACAACATAAGAGAAACAATTTAAATTGCTCTAGAAAAGAGTATAAGTTGCCTTGTTCTCAGAACTAGAGGGAGATTCAACAGTGCAGAATCTCATTAGAATTTCAGCACTGTATTTTGTTTTATAAACAGCATATCAGTAAGATTTACCAATATTGTCTCAATATACTGAAAGCTTTATTATTTATTCTTTGACATGTGTTACTTTTCTAATTCTTTACTTTTAATAAAAAGCAGTAGAGATGTATACTAAAGACTTAATTTTTTTAACATGACTGAATTGAGGGCTAATAAGCACATTCATATTTGTCAAAAAACCCAGTATATTTTGTACTCATATTTTTGGGTTCTTTTGTGGTCAGTTTAATTAAATTTGTTGATAAAATAAAGGAGGAGATTTTAAAAAATTAATAGTTTAGGCTAGGCTTTTCAAAGGCACTTAGTAGTTAGAGCCCATTAAACTAAGGAGGGAATCAGCCCAATAATTTTCTAGGGCTTTTTTTAATGTTACCCTTGAAATCTTAGCATAATCAGGAAAGAACAAGGAGCAGTCATGATCCAAAACAGTTTCCTGGGATCCAGGGACAAAATATTATTGAGGTGCTGAGAAACAGGAATTCAGAGTTGAAAAGGCTGCTGACAGCCTCTTATGGTGCTCTGTTTCAGAAGCTGTGATTTCAAGAGGAAGCAAAGTGGGTCATAAATGCTACTGATAGCTGAAAATTAGGAGATGAAAAACACTTCAGAACATTTAAGTGTGGTAGGTCTGATTACAGCAATCAAAATGCTATCCCGTTTCGCTACAGTTTATCTTGAACAGCAAGGTTAAGGAAAAAAAGCCAAAAAAAAACCCCCACATGATCCTAAATTGTGCAGTATGCATAAATGTTACAGTCCTGACAGGGACTACACAGGCAGGTGACCCCAAAGGTAACGTGGTATTTATCTGGTTTTGTGCTGTCAACCACAACCATTCCTGCTGCTTCAACAGGAGTTTCACTCCTACCTTATGGTGTGAAGCAATCCTTTGTCAGTTTGGTATCGAGGACCGGCCTGTTTCCCACAGAATATCTGCAAAACCAGTTCCATCCGTAACACCAGCCCCAGGTGCCTGTGTGCGTAGTCACTGGCCTGCCATGACTCGGTACACGACCGGTGTTGTGGGTTGACAGGTTTCTAGGTGAATTTCACCCTGCCAGGTCCTGTGGAGTGGCAGGGTGTCGTGGGCCAATGACATTTAAGGTACGCCCTCTGCGAGATACAGTATTTAAGGAGCTGGACACTGGGAACTTCCTCTTTG